>JANHZT010011009.1:508246-524384 GCA_032468215.1 Stegonotus admiraltiensis | reverse complement strand
TTTTTACATGCTTTTGAACTGCTAGGTTGGCAGAAGCTGGGACAAGTAACGGGAGCTCACCCCATTACGTGGCACTAAGGATTAAAACCGCTGAACTGCCGACCTTTCGAGACACAATCTCAGTTTCTTAGCCACTGAGCCACCGTGTCCCTTATTCCCCCTTAGCTTTTCCTATTTACAAAGGACAATCTGTTCTGAGGAAGCAGAATTTAGGAGTACAAAGTCCTCTCCTTTGTTTTATCAATCTGAGGTCCATCAAAGGTGTCCCCAGCGGGGTTGTCAAAAAATCAACATGGTGGCCACAAATATGTGAATTGAAGCCCTGCTCCTTTTAAGTTTTGTCTCAGCATATGTGAAAAAAAGATGGGGCTTCAATCATACAGTTCTAGCTACCATCTTGCTTTTATTTCCCACCTCTGGACACCTTTGGAATGGAGTTGTTACTATTCCAGATGGGAATGGCTCCCCCAAATAAGATCCATCTTCATCCAAAAGTAGAACGCCAGAAAAAAAGCTATTAAAAATACTCCCAGACACTGATTTTCCCTAATTCAACTGCTTTACAGTGGCTAAATTTTATAATTCTGTTTGGCATCTGTATAACTCCCTCCCAACCCCAATCATTCCAGAATAGATAAATGCAGGGAGAAAAAAATAAAGGGCATATCTTGCATAAGAGAAGGAAAAAAATTTGCAGGTTTCAAAAAATGCATTTATCCTCAAGAAAGAAAGGCTGATAATTATAGGGATCACATCACAGATTATATAGAGGAGGAGGAATTTAATCTGAAAAACCCTTTTGCTGCCAAAGCAGTTCCCACCATGACTTTCCATTCTGTCCCCTCTCCTAAAAACCTGTTTTTCCCCTTATAGAAGATCCTCACTGTCACCATTTACATGCTTGCTACACAATTCACAGCTGATTGTGCAATACAGGAAAAAAAAAACCATGGAACCCACACTTGCTTCATACGACAATATAGCTGTCCAGGAGATGCATGGGACTAGAACATGTTATGTCTTAAGTATTTTGTGTATCTCAGAGGCAAGTCATTACGTATTTATCTTTTATTTATAAAATTTATTGGCTGCCCATCTTACTGTAAGGTAACTCTCTCTCTCACACACACATGAGGCAATTGCATGATTGTTCTGCTTAACAACCTCCACCCCTTTTTCTGATGTGGTCATTAAATGGAGCATGGGTTACTTCCCAGGAAGTCCTGGGAGGCCTAGCTCAAGTCCAGGCCTGCAATGCAGTACTTTCCTAGCTCACATGCTGCCTACTCTGGGCCTCTCAAGGCCTCTCCCATCTCCTGCCTTGCTTGCTGTCCCATTGGGACACACACCTCCTCCCAATGGAAGGATCATTTTATTGTGCTCATCACATTGGGAAACAAACGGCCATGATTCATTGTAGCTGCTCTGAAAATGGTGTTGGTTCTGGGACAGAGTGAGGCGGCCTAAGGATGCTGAAAGGTGGAGAGGCCTGCTCTCCTTTCCCAGTGTGAACTTTGGAGCTCTTCCAAAGGTAAGTAAGTGCACAGTTGGTTATATGATTCATTGGTTATAACTCACAACACTCTTGGTAGCATGATCTGTATTAAATGGGAGTTTATTCCAGATGGTGCATGTGAGGGTCAAACCCTTGTTAAGTATATTCATAATATTAATGTAATGCTTATAATTAACATGCTATTTGATGGAGGAATATGGTATGTGAAACATAATTTAAATATATGTTCCAGGTTAAACCTGGCTGACACATGAGTCATATAACTGAGGAGGTGGGGGGGAGTTCAAATTTTTTCAGGCTGTTAAAAAACATTGGAATCCCTGATCAAAAGGCAAAACTCTAGGGACAAACATTGCCAATAAAATAAAGTTTGTGCATATCATTTATTTATGCAACTTTATATATTCAAGTTAGTTGAGGTTTTTCCCCCCTCTTAGTTTCTCAGGGAACCCCATCAAATTCAAACAGAATTCAGTTTGGAAAACCCTGGTATAATGTATATGTTACTGTTAATATGCATGGAATTTGTTTAATTTTTTAATATTTGTTTTATTAAAAACATTCCTATACTCCTTTCCATTAAAAGAAAATAGTGGAGAACACACAACCCACATATGCTATTCTGAGGTGTATACGGTATATTATGAAAGTATAGTACAGTATGTATGTTTGTTGGATATTGGTCTGTCTATCCATCCATTCTATCCATCCACCTATCCAACTCCAATCTGATATTCTTGAGCTAAACTACTCATGCTGTCTGGGAATTATGAAAGTTTTAATCTTATACATTTGAAGACCACCAAATAGTAGAAGGCTGATCTAGACCAATACAAAAGAATACCAGGAGATCCATTGTTGTGCTTGTGTAGCCTATCTGCAGCACTTCAGAATACATATTGCAGACTGTTGTGAATTGGAACTGAATGATTCAAGGTATAGTACAATATACATGTAAAGTATACCATCCCATATACCAGTGTGCACTTGGCAGACCTATATGGCATGGTATATGTAATGCTTTTGTATGTTTGCATGCAGGTAGTAAATCATTACGTGTCATCCCAGGGATGTCATCCCATGTCACTTTACAAAACATGCTCCTATTATCAGATGATCATGCTTTTACATATTCAGTGTGTAACAGAGAGGCATTAGCTTTCTGATCAGAACATTGCACTAAATCTATTACAAACCTGGTGCAATTTCTTAGTGTGTGGAAGCCCGACTCCATCTCTCTCTTTCTCTCTTTCTCTCTCATAACTCAGTACAGATAGTCCTTGACTTATGACCACAACTGGGACCAGCATCTCCATTTAAGTCATTGCAGTTGTATGCCAAGCAGGACCTGATTTTAGAATTATTTTTATGACGTTGTTTATTAAGCAAATTACCACTGTCATTAAACAAATCACACAGTTGTTAAATGAATTACACAGTTGTTGAGGTTATCCAGCTTCCTCAAAGGGTGTTTTTGCTGGGATTTGGCAAAAGAGCTTGCAAATCACAATAACATGACCACAGGATGCTGCAACTGGTCATAAATGGGAGTCAGTTGCCAAATCACTGAACTGCGATCATGTTACTGCAGGGGTGATACAAGGGTCATGTCAGTACATCATTTTTGAATCCATCATAACTATGAACGAAAGGTTGTAAGTTGAGGACTACCTGTACTGTCATGCAAAAGAGTTATTTTGTGTCAGAGATGGCTGCGGCTAAGCCCTGCTACACACATGGTGTGTTCACATGACACAATGAGCAGAAACAAGGTCACAATGATTTAGCCTAACAATGATGTGCTAACCTAGCTATTTGATTACCTTATGATTCCACAACTGACATAATAAGTTAACTAGAGGGGTCATGCAAACACATCCAAATAGATCTCGTGTGATGCCCCAACTCAGTCCTGAGCAGGAGAGAGAAAATGATCCTGACTAAAGAGGACCATGTCCTAAGGCCTCCTTACTTATTCACCAGCAACCCACAACCCCACACCAAAAGCAATAAGTGAGATTGGAGTGAAAGCAGAGCAAGGCTGACCTCCTCCAGGGAGCGCTGGAGTTCACATGCCCAGCCAGTCTCAGGCGGTAATCAGAGCTGGGAACAAAGAAAGACACAAATACCTGATCATACGGGCTGGAAATGCTAAGCAGGATAGCTTGTGCAAGCAAACATTCACTCCTTTGTGTGCAGAAGGAGAGTTTTGCATATAATCAGCATATGCTCACCCTTTTTGACACGCAGCATGGAGCAAAAGGAATAACAGCACGTGCAAAGTGCAGATTTCCTGTGCTCATCGGTTCATTTTTACCTACACAGGAACAGTTTGCACATTCTAAGGTTCGCTCACACCAAGTAAATTTTTGCTTTTTACTGTACAGTTCTGTAAAATTGCCCAGAATTACTTGAATGAAGCGAAACTTAAGAAGCAAGGAAACTATTCAGTTTATTTTCACGTGCAACTCTTTAAATTAAATGCAACTAAGTAGCAGATTGCACGCTTACCCTTTAGGTTCACCTGCAGCTCAAACCAGGTATGCATGCAAATGCATTGCATTGTTTCTGTCCCATTAGCACTAGTTTTGAATGTGCAAATGGGAAGCTGAGCTTCCTTGGCATGCAACAATATCCAAACATTTCACCAGACACTTAATTTGACACTTACCTGTTTTTGCACACACTGTTGTCTACACCCAGAATTCAATTTTGCAATCAGGGCAAGCCACTCATTTATTTCCATGGCCATGATTTTGGGTTTTGCATATGCTCATAACACAAGTGCTTAGATAAACATATGCAAAACAATGGGCACATGGAAAAAAGAGAGGAGCACTGATTTGCACACACAGGAAAACTAAAAAGTGTGAATGGCAAGAATTGTACCAAGAATTTGGATGAACAACATTGTTTGAATCTGATCCAATGGAAAGCATAAAGTGAGAATCACGGTACTGCTGGGCAATGAAACTGTGCAATCAAGGCTAGGATCCCCTAAGAATTGCATCTAATGCACAGAATCTTCATGACTTATTTTTTTCAATCCTGTGGGGCTACAAATATTGGCATAAGCAATTAAGCCATGACAAGAAGTCTAAAGGCTGCTTGATGGAATTGTTTTGGATTCTTGTCCTTCTCCACCCAACCCCTGAACCAGAGGCCGGCATGAAGCCCCAGCTTCATCCAGACATCTCTAACCAGCTCCCTGTGAAAAATGGAAAATGCCCCCATTCACCCACAGGTGTATAAATAAGCAGGCTGAGGTGTATGGCACAAGATACGTACCTGGCTCACGCAGTCGGGGCGTTACGAGAATACAGGGTAGACCCTACAAGACGTATGAAATGGGGCATTAATTGGAATCAAATATTGATGCAGCCCACCCCTGGGAAGAACACAAGGGAAGCCCCATCTCTGCCAGGAACAAGAGGAACAAGATTGTCACTTGATGGACGGTGTTGAGATGTTACTCTGTGGCTCAGTCAAGCCACAGATTGTCTTGTCTGCTTTTTTACTGCTTCAACAATTCAGCTCCTCCCAATTTCACTTCAGCTCTGTACCCATAGCACCATGCTCCATCAATTTGGTTCCCTAATGGTATCCATCTTCAATGTCCCTTTAAAGGGCTGTTTTTCAAATTTATCAATTTTAAGAGGTGTGGACTTCAACTCCCAGAATTCCGCAGCCAGCATGTCTGGCTGAGGAATTCTGAAAATTGAAGCGCACCCCTCTTAAAGTTGCCAGGTTTGAAAAACGCTGCTTTTTAAAACATTCTCTTTTTCCCTCCTCTCTATGCTTTACTGTTTGACATCCCAACTCTTAGTTCTAGGGCTGTGGGGCTCCCCATTGTTCTCTTCCATGGACAGGCACAATATTTGCCCTGAAAATGAAAACAGATAATAATGAAATAAAGCCAAAGCACATAGGACATGGGAGCGGGGGAGGAAGGGGAATTAGGAAGGTATGTATGAGTCTTTGCCTATACATATGATAGATAAGAAGAATAGAAATGAAGATATTGGCACCCAACTCAAACCGGCAAAATTTTGAGCGACTTGTCCTATCTTTGCTGCTGTCTCTTTTGAATTTTAATCCTGATTGTAAAAAAAACAACAAGGGCTACGACTTTGTCTGCTGCCTGCTAAAGAAGCTTTTCCCCAACATGGTGCCCTTTTCATGTGCTGAACTTTGACTCCTGTCATTCCCAACCCAGCCTCTGGAGGGCCTCACGTATCCGGAGCACCACTGATTGGAGAAATCTATGTATGAAATATACTACCTTGAGCTCTGAGACTGAAATTAACGGCATCCCTAAAAATAACAGTCTTACAATTTGCTCACATCTACTAATTCTTGGTCACTTTCCTTTCCTTTGTTGTTTCCCTTACTGGGTTTCAGGCTTTTTGTGGGTCTTCTGTTAAACACAAATAAACTCTTATACTTAATTTAAAAGTAAGGTCTGGCAAGGATCTAACATGATAGGCTATGGCTTGTGATTAACCTGAAATAGTTAATTGTTATTTTATCTATAGCATAAAAGATAAGAGAAGACAAGAGTGAAGAGATAGCCTGTTACATTTTTTGGGGTATGATTTGTCTTTCAGAAATTGGAGAGGGGAAAAATTCTGCTGGTAACCTGTGAGTGTGTATGTACATGTGTGTCCATGTCCCAGAGTTATATAAAATGGCCTGCCTGATACTAACACATTGCCTGTTTGTGTGGATCTAAGCCCTTGACAGAGATTTGCAGCGACAGTATAAATAGCATCACTTCAATAATAGAAAAGCACTGCTTAAAAAGAGGATTTAAAAATTTGCTGGTTTGCATGATATTTGCATATACTGCTCTATATTAGTGTTCCTCAAGTTCAGCAACTTTAAGATGTACAGAGTTCCACTCCCAGAATTCCCCAGCCTGTTCCACACATTTTATATTTGCTGAGGTTAGAAACGCTGCTCTCTATATAAATACATACATGGAAATCACTGCAGGTAGTCCTTGACTTATGACCACAATTGATCCCAAAATTTCTGTTGTAAGTGAGATGTTTGTTAAGTGACACCCCACCCCACGCCATTTTACAACCCTTCTTGCAACAGTCGTTAAGTGAATCACTACAGTTGTTAAGTTAGTAACATGGTTGTTAAGAGACTCTAACTTCCCCATTGACTTTGATTGTCAGAAGGTTGCAAAAAGTGATCACATGACTCCAGGACACGGCAACCGTCATAAATATGAACCAGTTGCTAAGCATCTGAATTTTGATCACATAACAATGGGGATGGTTGCAATGGTTGTAAGTGTGAAAAACAGTCATAAGTCACTTTTTTCAGTACCATTGTAACTTCGAACGGTCACTAAAGGAACTGTTGTAAGTCGAGGACTACTTGTACTGTGAGGTTTCTCAAACTTTGTGGTATCTTGATCCTAGGTAAAAAAGGAGACAGGATTTCAAACCCATTGTTGTGGCCGCCATCTTGACTATTTTTTTACCATTTCCCTGTAGACACCCCAGCACAATCCCTTACAGTGATAAATGGATATGTGTAATACCCTTTCTGCCTGAATAAAACCAATGAGCTTGTCTTCCATAGTAATGAATATGCCAGTTATCAATTCAGCACTGAACAGGTCCTGATTTACTGTAAGAGAAAAAGAGTTTGTCAAGTATCCTGTGTATCCATCCTACATCTTAATTATTGATGAGCAAAGTTATTGTCTTGCCCTTGTTACTTGGACACCATTTTTGGATGAGTAAATTTTTCCAGTGAAAGGTTTTGGAAGCTTCTGAGTTTTCTCTAGTCCAGGGGTGTCAAACTCAATTTCATTCAGGGCCACATTAGGGTTGTGTTTGACTTTGGGGGGGTCAGGGTGTGCATGGCCAGGGTGGGTGTGGCCAGCGGAACATCACTCGTGTTGGGGGTGCCTGTGTGGCCCAAGCGTTATGCCAGTGAAAACGGGCTCCTGGACTCCATTTTTGGCTGCAACGGCTTCTTGCAACCCTCTGCCAGTGAAAAAGAAACTTGGGAGGGCCACCCACGGCCATCACAAGCTCCATTTTTGGCTGCAACTGCCTCCTGCAACCTTCTGCCACCAAAGACGGAGCTGGCAGAGGCAGTGTGGGCTGACCCTTTGCTGTTTCTAGGGTGGCTCCGCAGACCAGATCTAAGCACCCCGTGAATCCAGCCCCTGGGCCTTGAGTTTGACACCCTTGCTCTAGTCCTGACAACAGCAGACCCTGCTTGGCTTCCAAGCTCAAACAAGGTTGTTCTCATGCTATTCCCTGTTAATATTCCAACAAAACTAATGCAACTAATTCATTGTTTCTGAGATTTGGCAACTTTGTCTTGGCTAGGGAATTCTGGGAATTGGAGTCCACCTGTCTGAAAGTTGCCAAGTCTTGAGAAACACAGCTAATTAATAGAAAATGCTTTCAGTGAGTTGTTCTCCAAAAGCTCTCCAAATACAATTTAACCTTTATTTGTGATATATTTGGCATAGAAAAAGGTTTGACATAAAAAGGGTCTGTCATAAGTTGTCAGTCCAACATAGCCCAAAATATATTACAGCTCAGTGAAATACAGCATATAATTTCTTTAAAAAAAATAATAAACTCATTAAGTGGACATTTATGCTACAGATTCTATGGAATGTACAAAAATGGTTAGTCCAGGAAAAAACCCCTTGGAGTTCTTCACCTGAACAAGCAGGTAATTCTGAAATTAAAAATTATAAAACGAGAATGGCGTACAGTAGAGTGGTTACACAAAGGTTTTTCCTCTTTTCTATAATACTAGAAGGTCTCTCATTCTGGAGAACTATTTTTATAGTCATAAATAGGTTGACAGAGATAACGCTAGGCTATTAGTGGTACAAAAGATGATCACTTCCAATTTAAATGGCTTTAATGAGGCTAAAAAATAACCTACGCACAGAAGCAACATTTTAATAGCCTTCGGACATTGCAGCTGAATGGAAATTCCATGTCCAATACAGTAGCAGCTTATTTTTAATTAGCATTGCTAGGGGGCAACAGGGTCAATGATCTAGAAAATGGCCTTTGAGGGGAAAAGGCTACAGGATTATATAAGAATAATAATTAGTCTTGTAATTAGGCAGTATACACGTAAAATAAAAAAAAATTGGTTCAGTCTACAGGTAGTCCTCGACTTACAACAGTTCATTTAGTGACCATTCAAAATTACAATGAAAAAAAAATGATTTATTTACTGTTTTTCACAGTTGCAGCATCCCAACAATCCTGTGATCAAAATTCAGATGGTTCGTACTTATGGCCGTGGCTGTGTCCCAAGGTCATGTGATTGCCCTTTGCAACCTTCTGACAAGCAAAGTAGATGGGGAAGCCAGATTCCCTTAACAACTAGGTTACTAACTTACCAACTGCAGTGATTCACTTAACTATTGTGGTAAGAAAGGACGTAAAATGGGGCAAAACTCACTTAACAACTGTCTCATTTAACAACAAATTTTGGGCTTAATTGTGGTCGTAAGTCAATGACTATCTGTATTAGAGTTCTTGAAATCTTCTGTAAGGATAGCAGATATGGGTTCAATCAATCACTCAATCAATCAATCTCCTATTCAATCACCAGAGGGAAGCAAAAAAAGAGATTTTCTGTACTGTATCTCTTTGCTGCCATCCTCTGCAGAGTTTTGCAATCCAGTTCTCGTAGGCCCCTACTTCAGTCATACTCAGTCAAATTTTTAAATTATTCCTAAAATTAACTCACTGCAACCGCCTGAAATCATAACTACTGTATCTTGCGCTAAGTAGAAGGTTTTACTAATGACTTATGAGATACCTTCAGTAAAGCTCTGTGACCCCTAAAATTACTCCAAGATTTAATGTTATATGTGGTCTGCTGTGCTAAAAAAAAGGAACATGATTCTGTCCCATTTTACTTCACACAGGGGAACATCCGAAGGCTGGCTGAAACATGAAACAGAATGAGATGCCAGTGAATTGAAAAGCTGATAGCATTGTATTAGACTACAGCTAGTCCTTGACTTACAACCATTTGTTTAGTGATCGTTGAAAGTTACAGCAGCACTGAAAAAAGTGATATATGGGCGGCTTTCACACTTGTTACCATTGCAACATCTCTATGGTCATGTGATCAAAACTTGGATGCATGGCAACCAGTATGTATTTGCATCAGTTGTAGCGTCCTGGGATCATGTGATCACCATTTGTTACCTTTCCAGCCAGCTTCCAACAAGCAAAGTCAATGTGGGAGGCCAGATTTGCTTAACATCTACATGATTCCCTTAACAACTGCAGTGATTCACTTTGCAATGGTGGCTAAAACGGTTGTAAAATAAGCAGAACGAACTTTACAAGTGCCTCACTTAGCAAGAGAATTGTAGACTGAATTGTGGTCGTAAGTCGAGGACTACCTGTAGAAAGAGGTGATTACATTTGTAATGCTTTCAAATGTCAAAAACCTTTTGAAAAAGAAAACCAACAAAGAAATGAAAAACAGTGTTCATGCAGGACGATCTAGCCTAGCCTGTTGTTGCTTTTTGTTTCTCCTCAAATGACTTCCTTCCTGACAATGCAGTTCTTAAGGCCCATTTTGCTGTTATTCTACAAAAGCCTAAATGAAATCAAGAACCTGAGTTGGAGGAGGAGGAAACTTCAGTTGATATAAAATGTTCTTTTGGAGAGGATTACAAAGTGCAAGTAGACCAAACTGAAAGTGTGAGTCAAGGAGATGGAGAGCAATGGGGAAAGCCTACTCACCAATTCCCTGCTTTCCAGGCCTCCTACTCATGCTTCCAAGGAGCTGCGTTGGCATTGTAGTCATGCAGGTACCAGGAGGTGGCAGAGGAGTCAAATGCTGTCGGTGGCAGGCGGCGGGCGCCTGTGGGGCCCAGATTTGGTGGGCAGTGGAATAAAGGGAAGGGTAGGGATAGGAGCAATGGATGGAGATGAAAAGGGGATCAGGGGTGGGAAAAACAGACAGAGGTGGTGTGAGGAGGAGGAGGCACTGAAAATGAGCATGTGATGAAGTCAAGGGAGGCATGGCTGTAGATAACCACCTACCCGCTTACCTGCTCTGCTCCCAGCCTGTTTTGCTTGACTCACCTGTTCTATCATATTACACCAATCCTTTTTAACCTGACAGCCCTCCAGAATGGTAATTTTCAAGGTCTCTAGCAAAACTCTTGGCTGGAAAATTTGGGAGTTGCTGTCCCAGAAAATCTGGAAAGTGCCAGGTTGGAGAAAGCTGTTATTATTTTCCCCATTAATTTTAATTTTTAATCTTTCCTTCCCTCCTGTTTAAATGGAATGATGCCATGGTTAGGAATGCTAGCTTTGATTCAGAGGGATCTGAATTCAAATCCATTCTTGGCCCTAAAAAGGCTATTGGGGCAATATTTGGGTATCATAAAGATAACATCATTAAGTGGCTCATGATTTTTCTCTGCTGCCTGTGGAAGAAATGATTCTATAATAATATTTAAAAGAAAATATTATTTTTCTGTCTAGAAATCCAGTTTCTCTATCTTCTGGACTCCCAGGGGTTCCAATATCAAATCATCATTAGTATATTCTTTCTTTCAGAGAATATCAAACAGGCACAGTTTGGAGGAAGATTCATGAAAGTTTGAATTTAAATTATGCTAAGCATTCCTTTTAAAGAAGTATTACAGAGTATTGTGATTTTAATAGGAACACAACTGCTTGATGGTGCTTGAATTTCTTAATTTTGTCCAATGAATCTCTTCCTTTAAAATTTTTAATGAAGTCTAAAACGATCTCAACATCTTTTATTTATTGCTGTTTACAACTTATCAGATAGGTTATCAGATCATGCCACACTGAGGCAGCAGTTCACCCTCACTTGCTTGGGTCTAAATTTTCATTTACCTGGATGAACTGGAGAACTTTCTATTAATGGCTTGCTAGGGAATTCTGGGAATTGAAGGCCACACATCTTAATGTCACTGAAATTGAGAAATGCTGTCCTAGAGTAATGGAGCCTATTTTGACATAGCTGCTATTGTTCAACCAAAACTATTCTTTATGATGCTGGTAAAAAGAAAAATTCTAAAAATAATGTGGGCAGTTTTTTAGTGCTATCTTAGCCACTTTCGAGGATGGGTAGACTATAGTTTTGATAGGCCAAAACTGGGTGTATCTCTGCCTTCCCTCCCAGCATTTTATAAAGCTGTTAAAAGAAAAACCACCCCACTATGCTTTTAACCATGCTTTTTAATGTTTAATGTAGCTATCTGGGGGAGAGGAGGAGGGATCTCTCTTTTAATTTTAATTTTATGTTTTTCCTCTGTGGCACTCTGGACAGAGTCCGCAGCTACTGTGAAATAGATAATTTTTTTTTAAAAGCAAGCAAGCAAGCAAATAAATATATAAATACAGACTGTGTCCTTGACTTTTGGTGGTTTCCTCTAAAAAGTCAATCTGGCTGGTGAAAAATTAAACCTTTAAACATTTTTAAAGAAATAAATAGCCTCCCATCCCCTAATATAAGATTTAACCTATCAGCCCTTGCCTTAAGCTATATCTAAATTTTGTCTGCATACTCTTGGTGCTAAGCAATATGGAATTTTCTTTTGCGCATTTGTGGATTAATCACCATATGCAAATCAACCAAGATCTACTTCTCATTTTATTTTGGATTAAGATCCACAGAGTACTTATAGTACTCTGAATTCCCCTATTTTTGAAATCATGTTTGTTAATCATAAAAATGTAGTACAAGCAGTTTCTTCAGTGCTATTTAAAGTGCGGTCTCTTATTCTCAGATACCTTTTCTTATTGTCTTGTCACCTTTTTCAGGAACAACTCCTTGAACTGAAATAAGATTTTATAGTTATCTTTTGTCAAACGACAGTTGACCTTATTTCCAATGTGTTTTAAAATATGCACATGTACAAATAGGAAAATTAATAATGATTTTTCCCTCATGTACATGCTTCTATTTGCTCTGAAGAGCATAGGCAAATGCCTGGGGCTGATTTAAAACATATTTCCATGTAGATTAAAATTTAAGAGAAGAAACTGAAAACTTTAGAAGCAAGCCTATAAAAGATATTGTTGGTTCCCTACACTTACCTAATTGCACCATTTATTTTATTATGCTAAAAAAATTTCAGCCTTCTTCATATTACCCAAACTAAGTTCCCAGCTTTGCTGGTTTCTTTGGAAGCTGATCAGAAGCTCTTCAGTGAAAATATCAGAATTGTGGAATAAACCTTCCAAAAGCAATTTACAGGTTGTCCTTGACTACAATTGGCACCAGAATTTCTGTTGCTAAGCAAGGCAATTGTTACATGAGTTATGCCCAATTTACAACCATTTTTGCCATAGTTATTAAGCAAATCATTGCAAGGTCCTCAGTGCTCCCTCAGCTTGTCTTTTTTTCTCTTGCAGATGTTTTATTACCCAATTAGGGTAATAAACAAGATCATCAGTGCAACCAGCTCAGAGATCACTAAGAATCCCACAGTTCAACGTCGCGCTACAAGTATTCGAATCACTGCAGTTTAAGGGAATCCAGCTTCCCCAATTGGCTTTACTTGTCTGAAGCTGGCTGGTAAGGTTTGGAATGATGATCATATGACCCTGGGACACAATAACTATCATAACTACCATATTTTTCACACCATAAGACGCTCCTGACCATAAGACGCACCTAGGTTTAGAGGAGGAAAACAAGAAAAAAAAATCTTGACTCTGCTTCCCAGAGTCCATCCGGTATTCATCTGGCTAGCACCCTTGTAGCTAACAGCCTGCTTCTTCTGTGTCTGCTGCCTCCACTGGGGAACACTGGAGCCTTTTCTTCTGAGCAGCTGATCGGTGGTTGGATTGACCTCCCAGAATACCACTGATCAGCAGTTCCAGGTGATGGGGATCGCTGCTGCCATTCGCCACTGTTGCCTGTCACCCATATTTGCTCCATAAGACACAGACATTTCCACCCACAGGAAAAAAAAGTGTGTCCTATGGAGCGAAAAATACGGTATACGGTTGCCAAATGCCTAAATTTTGAGCATGTGAACATGGACATGTCATGATGGTTGCAAGTGCAAGTACTGGTGGTGATCCTCTTTGTTCAGATTGAAAGGTTACAGTCGAGGGCTACTGTACCTGCCACTGCAGGTCTAAGAAATATCATTCACTGAAAACAACTCACCAATCTAGACTTCCATTTGAACTGTATGTGTGTGACTTCATGTGTTAAGGGCTCCTCTGGTACTACAGAAGTATGGTGCTACTTCAGTCATTTTGATGAAAATATTGGATTTTGCCAATGACTCTATAGAGAAACTATAACAGTATTTATGTTCTACTTGGAGTAGGTATAGGATCTCTGGTAAAAGTTACAATATTTTTGCTTCCTGAGCCCTCCCTCGTGTGGCAGAATAGGAATAGATTGAGAAAGGAAGTGCCCTCAAAGTCGTCCGCCCCTCTATTTTGACTGCACTTTACTTCTGCTCCACCTGATTTTAGTTTATAAAGAGGCTCCAGACAGATGATGTCTGGAGTGAAAAAAAGGTTGAAAATCAAGGAGACAACACTGGGTAGTAATAGGCTACCATGCCTCACTGTTACCATCAGGGATATCCAACCTTGGCAACTTTATGACTTCTGGGCTTCAATTCCTAGAATTCCTCAGACATGACTGGCTGAGGAATTCTGTGAGTTGAAGTACCCAGGTCTTAAAATTGCCAAGATTGGACACTCCTTATTTACATAGTGCCACATACAGCAAATTATTTATATTCATGTTCACTGGTGACAATATATATTTACCACTAGTGCAGTGCATAAATATCTCTTCTAGGGAAGAAGGCAGCCTCTGAAAAAATGTCAACACAGGGAATGCATACCACAACAAAATAACTTACATACTCCCTCATAGCCATTAATAGCATCAGTGTTCATCAAGCACAACTATTTATTTGTTCATTTAACGATTGATCAAATTTATATGGCTATCCAACTCCCACATAGTGACTAGCCACAAATAGGGATGATCCTTGGGAAAGAGGAACCCATGAGACATAAATACTCATGGAATCATTGCACCTGAGTTTGGAACAAATGTACAGCAAAACATGTGGAAGCTACGTTGGTGAGGAGAAGGTTTCTTGATTGCAAGATGTTGGAAGGCTACCAGCCAGCTTCATTAAATACATTTAATCAGCACAAGCCAGTGGTGCAGTAGCTAGTAGCCTGTCCAGGGTCAAATTAGATTTTGTACCTCAATTAATAAAAATCAGCATCTGAACAATACTTTATTCCCCTCACAAGGTTTAATCTGCATACATTTGGAGTAATTAGCCAACGCACAGGAGCAGTACCATTTTTTCTCCACTGCTAGTCAGTTAGCTAAGGTATGTAAGAAACACATCACAATAGTAATGGGGGATTTAACTATCCTGACATCAATTGGGAGACAAACTCTCAAGTGCAAGATCAAACAGGTTCCTAACAAACCTAGCAGAAACTTTGTCTCCCAAAAAATAGAGAAAGGAACTAGGGGATCAGCCATGTTGGACTTAATTAACAGAAATGAAATGATAGAAGTTGTTGAAGCTACAGGAACTTTGGGGGGAAGTGATGATTTAATATTGTAATTCAACATTATGCAAGCACAAGCAATAGGACAAAGTCAAGTTAGAGTCTTTGACTTTAAGAGAGCTAATTTCAATAAACTTAGAGCTTGGGAAGAATTCCATGGATGAGTATCCTCAAGGGGAAAACAACTCAAGAAGCTTGGGAAATTTTGAAAAGCGAGGTTATAAAAGCCCAGTCTACCACAATACCAATGAAGAAGAAAAATAACAGCTCTCAAAAGAAACCAGCATGGCTGCATAAAGAACTCTCTGATAAATTGAAATACCCTTTTGTTTCTTCTTCATTAGCAATATGTATGCTTAGAAAGTGCCCCATCTATTTAAACAGGCAACCTGTTCCATAGCGTATACTGAACAGACTTTGGCCTTAAAGATGTTTTGTCCTGAATTTAGGTCTATCCTGTGGGTACTGAATGATATTTCAATAACTGCTTCACTTTTTTCATGCTTTTCCAGACTTTTTTTTCAGCTGGGTGGCAAATTTGCTATGGACAAGCCAGTATTAAAGAGTATATCCAACCAGGGACTTCCGGTTTGGCACTGCAGCGATCCACTTAGGGAAATAGTGGGGCTCTGATGAGCCCCACGAAAACCTCGACTGTTGAGCCGCCGCTGACAGGTCTGTGGACCGAACCTGTCCTGTAGGGACAGGGGAAAGAGAGGGACACCTTGGATGGCTGAGAGGAATGGGCAAGTTCCTCGGGGCCGGAGAAAACCCTCTGAGTTGGCGGCGGGGATGTGGCAGCCATGGCGGCTGCCTCGAAGCCAGGGCAAACCGGAGAAGATCTGTGCAGGAGGAAAATTAGAGAAAAAGAGCAAAGCGTTTGGAAGCCGGGTGAGTGGTATTAACCCAGGCAGGAACAGAGCTTAAAAATTGGACTTTTACAAGTGAGCCCTTAGCCTTAATTAGCAGCTACGGATTATTGGGGCAAGAAGACTTAGTAAGATAATTTGCAGGAGGAAGAGACCCATCAAGGAGTTACTTTTAT
>JANHZT010011009.1:494309-508146 GCA_032468215.1 Stegonotus admiraltiensis | reverse complement strand
AAACAAGAATATAAATGATTAAATGAGAATAGGATGTTTTAAATATTTAAATGAATTTTGAATATTAACAGGAGTTACTTATAGGTTTAATAATAAGAGAAAATTGATTTTAAGGCAAATAAAAATGTTGCTTTCACAGAAAAATAAGAAAATATGAAATGGGACAAATTTAAGGAAAACTTATAATCCAGGAGAGAATATGTGAGAAGATATTTGTTGTAACATGTTTCTATTTTAAATTGATGGGAGATACGGATGAGAATATGTTGAAAAGGCAACCTATGTAATATGCTGTGAATCAGTTAAAATAAAACACCTAAAATAATAGATGTAGGAGTGGAGGAAAGCATGCTGGTAATCAGTGAGAATAGATTTAGGAGTGGAGAAGATTATGCTGGTAATCAGCGGAAGGAGTGGAGGATACTATGCTGGAGAACAGCTAAACTAAAATGCTGTGAACTAGCCAAATAACAGATTTAGGAGTGGAGGAGATTATGCTGGCAATCAGCGGGAGGAATGGAGGAGATTATGCTGGAAAACAGCTTGCTGTGAACCAGCTAAATAATAGATTTGAGGAGTGGAGGAGATTATGCTGGAAAACAGCCAAAATAAAAATGCTGTAAATCAGCCAAACAATAGTTTTAGGAGTAGAGGAGAATATGCTAGTAATCAGCGGGAGGAATGGAGGAGATTATGCTGGAAAACAGCCAAAACAAGAAATGCTGGAAATTAGCCAAACAATAGATGGAGACTTGGAGGAGAATATGCTGAAAATAGCCTAAAGATAAAGATGTTGGAAATCAGCGGGGGTGAAAAAGTAGATGATAGATGATAATTATATAATGTGAATTGAGTTTGAAATGATTTTATGTAAAATGAGAAATGTAATTGATGATAAGCCTAAGAAATATAGATGTAAATTAATAGAGGTTAAGATAGAGATTTGATGAAATGGGTCTTGAAATTAAGAAATATATATGGAATTTTGATTTATAAAATGATAAAAAAAATTAGAATTGTGTTTATTTGGAAACTAAAGATTGCATATAAAAAGGAGCTGTGTTTATTTGGGAACTAAGATTAATGGTGATACAACAGAATGCTAAATGTTTAGATTAAGATGTTAGAATTTGTGACAAAAATTTGTGGTTTGACTTTTATTTTAAAAGATGTAAACGGATGAAATTTGGAACTGAGCTTGTTAAAGAAGTGTGAGCAATTGTACCTAATTATGACCAGACCAAATTCTCGCTCTCAAAAGATGTATTTTATGTTTAAGATGTTTAAAAATAAAAAAATATTTTTCAAAAAAAAAAGAGTACATCCAACCAGTGCATTATATGAGTCCAACTTCCAACTAAAAAGGAGTATGGGCGATAGATAATGATAAAGATAGGAAGATAGTTGTAGTAGATAGAGTTCAGTATAGTAGATAGATAGAAAGTGATCAATACAAATAGAGAGATAGAGATAAATAAATAGATAGGCAGATAGAGCAATCTTATTGTTTTAAACATTGAAGTATTTCCAATACTCCTTCAATATTGGTTTGACTATCAGACTACATTCCTTCAGGAAGAAGAGGCTCTCTGGATCCTGTGCAGTTGTACTGGATATGCACATCCCACCTAAAATCAAAGGGAATCATCTTTCTGCCTTCAGAACTTTTGTTTCTGTTTTAAGTGACTCATTCATTGAAAACTGATTTGATTAACCCTGTCTGCTTCCTTTATCTGGAGGACTCCCTTCATTCCACTCAATGGACTTAAAAGTCTGCCTACCCTTATGCCAACAGAAATAAGGCCAATGAAAATATTTTGTAATCTACTTAATCCTCGGTCAAATGTCTGCATCTCTGGAATGAAAGGCAATTGTCAGAATTTGGACTTTGTGATGATTGTTCCACCACTGTGCTTCTTCCTTGCCCATCGCTGGTTGGTCTTCTCTACTCTGCAATACCATGAAAGCTCTTGCTTCCTTAGTGGAATTAAAGTCATCGTAAGCTTTCATTTGCTGTCACCTCCTGTTTGCCTGCTGTGACAGGGGCAACCTTGTCTCTGTTTGAAAGTTTGCCTGCTGCTAAGATCAGTTTCTGACAGATGCTAGACCAGAACTTACACAGCACACAAACATGCTGACAATGACTTCTGGACTAGAGGGATCACAGTCTCTTATTCTTTTTCACACAGAGAGATGAACACAATTACAGTCAAGTCTCACCCTAATGCAGAATGAAGGACTGTAAAGCGTTGATGTAAAGTTCCATAAAAATGACCAATGACTTTACTAGCAATATTAATTTCAGATGTATCATTAATTATCACTATATCCAGAGTTAACAACTGCAGCAACCTAATATTTTCATAACCAGTTATTTGGTCATGCAGTTAGCATGAGTGATTTTTAAAAAAACCCAACACGGACTGGGAATTTTTGAATAGAATAATAAAATTAAGAAAGATTATGAAATTTTTTGATGATTGAACAATAAACACTGATTTGGAAGTCAATCTTGAATAAATGTAGTCGTTGTCCATTGTTCCAAATGTTCTTTTTTTTTTCAAGAGGCAACTGGATTTTCTGTTTTTTCTTTCAAGACCTTTTGCTTCTCATCCAAGAAACTTCTTCAGCTCTGGATGAGCTTCTTGGATGAGAAGCGAAACGTCTTCAAAGAAAAAACAGAAAGTCCAATTGCCTCTTGAAAAAAAAGAATCTTTGGGACACCCATGACCTGGAAGACTGAGAATCTCCATAGACATTTTCTTTGTCCATTGGTTTAGCAACTATTCAAAGTTACAACAGCACTAAAAAAAAAGTGACTTACAATTGCATTTACAACCATTGCAATATCCCCACAGTCATGTGATCCAAATTTGGGTGCTTGGCAACTGGGATATATTTAATGATAGTTACAGCGTCCCTGGGTCATGTGATTGCCATTTGTGACCACTCCAGACAGTTTCGACAAGCAGAGTCAATGCAGGAAGCCAGATTTAACAACTGCAACATTCATTTAACAACCATGGCAAAAAAGGTTGCAAACTCAGGCATGACTCACTACCTTGCTTAGCAACAGCAATTCTGGTCCTGATTGTGGTCATAAGTCGATGACTACCTGTACTGCAGAGAGACTGTATCTAAACTGTAAAACTTTGGATGATGCCTAGATGGCAGCCTAGAGTTAGAGTTTGTTACTATGTAATGTCTAGCCAGCATTTTGCAAGCCAGATATTGTAGTCCTAATCCTAAAAGATGTGAGATTTTGGTTTTCAGCTTTCTTGTCATAAAGGTCCCATGCTGGGATCATGCTTTCCCAGCATGATACACAGTTCCTAGATAAGCACTAAGCGTGCAGCTTCCTGGCCTACAGTCTGGAATCTCCTGACATGTCTCTCTTGAGACTCACCTGTGTCTAAAAAACAATAGAGGATTTGACAGGAGAACTCTTGAAGAAAACAGAGAGGGAGGAATTGAGAAAGAAGCATTGTATGGATATTGGTAGCAATTTCCTATCTAATAATATCAGTACTAAATTTGTGACCTATCCCTGTGAACTCAAGAGAGTTGGAGTCTGCAGGGTTTTTGAATAGGAAAGGGCAGAACACAGGTAGTCCTCGACTTACAATCACAATTAAGCCCAAAATTTCCATTACTAAGCAAGGCAGTTGTTAAGTGTGCTGTGCCCCACTTTACAACCTTTTTTGCTATGGTTGTTAAGTGAATCATCCAGTCATTATCTAGTTTACCCCATTGACTTTGCTTGTCAGAAGCTCCCTGCAAAAGTTGCAGACAGTCCCAGGACGTTGGGACACTACAATCGTTGTAAATACATGTTGATTACCAAGAACCCAAAGTTTGATTATCTGACTATTGGATGTTGCAATGGTCATCAGTGTGAGAACTGGTGATAAATCACTTTTTTCAGTGTGTTTTTAATTCTGAACATCCATTAAATAAATAGTTGTAAGTCGAGGACTACCTGCAAGCAAGCTGAGTGGAAGGAACATGATTGTCTTTTATATGGAAATTTGTTTTACAAAACAATCAGCTATGGCTGACTAATACAAGAGTTGCCAAATGCCAGTTAATCAACTTCTTCATGAAGCTTCAGATTCTTCACTGACCACCACCCCTCCAAACATTTATTATATGGGAATGTTATAATAAATATTTGGTGTTGTTGTTAAGTTGTGTCTGACTCTTTGTGGCCCCATGGATCATAGCACGGCTGGTTCCCCTGTTCTCCACACTGCCTCCTGGAGTTTGCCAAAATTCATGTTCATTGTGTGTATTACACTATCTAACCATCTCATCCTCTGCTATCCCCTTCTCCTTTGGCCTCCAGTCTTTCCCAGCAACAAAAACATCAACTCTTGGATGTTCCCCTCAGCTGCTGGAGGTTGATAATTATCATTTTGGGGAACCTCAGGCTAGTGGTTCTTCATTTAGGCCAGTAGGTCTTCAATTAAGTTTATAGTCTAAAACAGTGTTTCTCAACCTTGGCCACTTTAAGATGGGTGGACTTGAAATCCCAGAATTTCTCATCTAGCTAAGGCTAAGGCTGTCTGGGGAATTCTGAGAGCTGAAGTCCATCCATTTTAAAGTGGCCAAGGCTGAGAAAACCAGCCCAAGGTTTACAATGTGGGAAAATCTTTCATTACAAGATCTCTGACTAGAGACTTATTATTTCTATGTTTCGGATGAAAATGTTGCAGGAACTTGAAGTAAATCAATTAAGCCCAAGCTTTACTTCTTCTCTCTATTTATACAAATTTGGAGACTAGGAAATAACTTCAAACACTTTATGGTTACTTCCATGTCCTTCCAATAAACCCCTGTAAAATAACTAGTTGTCACTTGCTGCAACCTTCCTTAAAGGACAACCTGAAACACCTGAAGAGCAACTGCAGCCAATTATTGTAAGACAGAATGATACATATGGGGAGAAAACATGGTGGGGTGGGGGATACTGATGAAAAAGCAAAAGCTGATAAGGGAAACATAACTTTGTTTGGGAGGGTGTGTGGTAATGAAGCTGGGGAAGTGTGCACATAATGTAACAGTTTTGAAAAGAATGGACTGGTGATGCTGGTAGAGAATCCAGCTTCTCCCCAAAATCTCAACTGCTCAAAATCAGCTGTGTTCATGGATTGTCTTCTGGAAGGAGGTACTGTGGCAGGTTTTCTCAATCTGGGAAAGACTGATCTATATAGACTGGACTACAGCTCTCAGAATTCCCAATCAATTTGGCCAAAGCATATTCTGGATTATGGTCCAACAGATCTGGAAGCACCAGGCTGGGAAAGGTAATACTAGATATTGCTGTCCCTTGAACAATGCATACTGTTATTAAGGTGCTAGAGTAGAACAAATGGAGATCTTGGTAGTTGCCAGGACATTGTCTGCCCATTTTGATCTCAGGATTAGGCTTTTACTTAAGTCAGTTACATATTTGCAATTGTCTTCTTTATCCCCCAAAAGTGGCAGCTTTACGTTTTACTAAGACAAAGGTTATGGTGGTATTAGTGATAAGGGTGAAAAATAACATACTTGGGTATAAGCTTAGAGGATGGAATGCAAGCTTTGCAGAAATAGGCAGGGGGAAATGATGGTGATGTATGTATACATACCTTTTCGGATGTTTCCATCAGGTGACTGCCCAAAATCACCTGTGGAGAGGAGGAAGCAGGCTCGGTCACGATTATAGCGCTCTCGGCCACCAGGTGTGACAGGTGACTTCTCCTCAGGTGACAGGGCCTGATCAATTGTGGGGCAGTCTTCATTAGCCAGAGCTGCATTTGCTGCATCACCATTCTGCTTAGAGTCTGTAAAGGAAAAGGGAAATGGAAAGGAAAGGAAAAGGAAAAGAAAAAATGTAGAGCAGATTTAAGAAGATCACTGAAATACTTTCTAAATCTAAATATCAATCAGTAGGGAATTCAAACAAAATTTGATGCTCATGTTTTACAAATGTCTCAGAAGATTCTGATGGGCTTTGAAGAAATGAATGCTGATTAAATAGGCTTGTGGTCTAATCCAGGAGAACATTGGCTCTTCTTATGTTTTTAAAAGTACATTATATGTTTTGAAAATCTAGGGGAAAATTTAAACTGTTTCTCAGATTGCTTTATGAAAATTCCAGTGAATAGTCTCTTAGCCCAAATACTTTAAATCTTTTTAAAGTAGTGCATATTACTGGGTAGTGAGGCATATAATTTTAATTTTATTTCTTACAAATCCAAGATGTAAATGATTCCTTATAATTACAAATGACAAGCAATTAACAGTCAAGTTTCAGAAGATTTTGTTCAAATGTAACCTATGTTCAAAAATTAATGTTGACTATATTTTCCCACTCAGAAAAAGAGGGAGTTCTATCTTTAACTGCTTTGCTATTACAGTTTGGCCTAGGCAGTACTCAGTTCAGTTGATATATATTAAATACCAATTTAGCCATGATTTTGCACCCCAGTCTGTGGCTCAAGAGCACTAAAATAAAGGTATTTATCATTTCTTTCAAGAGGATTTGTGTTGAGAATAGGTTCCCATCCATATTCTATAAAACTCTTGTGTCTGTGACTGAGAGAAATGGTGCAAAGCCTTTTCAACCAAAGTACCTCAAATGGGTTAATTTACAGCATACATCCCAAAAACTGGTACCCACGACATCCATGGAATAGAAATTTGACCAATTTTATAAAATGTTTTATGACATAAACATCATCATAAACCAGTTTATGACATAATACAAAATGTCATAAAACATTTCCTGTACTGATATTTGACTGTGCTATATGGTTCAGCATGGTCTACCTTTAAGGCAGATACATCCATGAATATTTTCCTGAATTTTTAATAACTTTTCAAGTATATTTTGAAACTCTGTTGCCATCGTTGGAGGCATAGAGGAGTCTCATAAGGAAATACTGCTGGAGCAATGATCCAATAGGTCATGGCTCTTCTAATATTTATTTTAAAATAATGATTAGATCCCCAAGGAATCTGCCTCAGGAATTGCAGTCTAATGTTAGGTTCTATAGTGGAAATTATGATAGACTTCCAATCAATTAAAATCCATACTGGAGAAGGTTCCCTGAAAACAAGCAAGCCCAAAAGAGCATTTTTAATATAATTCACTTATAAATTTTGAAACAGACAAAACAATCTGCCTGAAATTGTTAAGGCTACCAAATTTTAAAAATGTACGAAGTATCCATGGGTAGCATGTAAATAAAACATGCATAATGATGTCATTATACAAATGCTGTGACTTATGTACTTGAATCAGACATTGTGACTCAAGTAAGTCACATTTGTGCGATGACATCACCACACACATAGTGTCACTGCAGTTTGCTGCAAAGCACATATATAAGATATTTTGGGTTTCCTCAGAAATTATCATAGTCTGAAATAGAAAATTTATTTTATTTATAGACAGTGTTCTAAATAAAATTTGGCCTTCATAGCTGCATTCTCGTATCTTGTCCTGATCTTTCATTTAAGCTACGTATAATCAGGCCCTTAGGTATGATCATGCAATGCTGTGGAAGAATTTATTGTTGGTTTTATTTTTAACCTGATAATATCACTTGACATTTGAATGGATGAGGCTATCAGAGGTTACTTGTTATATATCATTATGTTGTAACTTGTGAGGGAATTATTCTAGAAAGATCCAATGCTGTTAGAACAATTTTTCTTAGGGAAGGGGGTAAAGTTTGTTGAAATGTTGAGACACTGTTGAAGTGGAAGGGCATTGCTTTGTACAGAATTAGGAGCTAGGGGACACGTCCAAGTGCTACAGTCTCTGATTTTTGATGGACTTAATGGGGGTATAGCCTATGACCCTTACGCAATCACCTTTTACACAACAATTGAAATAGCAACTGAAATGCTAGCTAAAGTTCCCATTTACCCAGTGACAAAATACATGCTTGAGCACTAGCAAGCTCTTGGTGCTGAAAGAGATATGTTTCTTTAAGCAAAGATCTCTGGAAGGCTTTCGGGCCCCAATCAACAACTGTATGTATTCTGCACATTTATCCACACTGACATGAAACCTCTGTCATTCCTAAATTTATGGTAATCTTATTGCCTCTTTCCCTGCTCTTTTAGCAGATAGGATGAATAACTTTTCCATTCTTCCTCACATGAACAATTGTCTCATTTATGCTTCTCCTCCAGGCTTTCCCCCCAAACTAAAGTAATGGATTTTATAGTTCTTGCCCTCCAGAAATCTTTCTGCAGCCTGCATTGATTTGTCAGCTGAGTAAATGTTGCACATCTCCATGGAATTCCTTAATGCCAGAGAAAAGGCCCTGAAAACTGCAAGGAGCCCTAAAGATATCTTGTTCTCTCAACTTTTTCTCATATATTTGTCTTCTTGACCCTTTTAGCATCTGTATAGCTATTCTTAGAATTTCTTGTCAACAACCTTCTTATGCTCTTGTGCCCAAAGCTAAATAAGCTATCCCAACTGAACGGTAACTAAGCCAAAATAAAATACATTATCTTTCTCTGTAACAAGATGTACATTAATCTCTCTTTAACAAGATGTGGAAAGTGGCAAGATATCCAGGTCATATTCAACTCTTTGTATCTCTTTGAAATCAATTCCATTCAATCTGGAATAGAAGAATGATTTAATTATGGTACCACAATGGCATGGCCATCAATTTTGATACATGGCAAACTAGATTGGTTTGGTCTCTTCGCAACTTTAAACAATGGCTTGGATTGTACTATAAAACACTGTACCTTTTTTGGAGGGGGAGGGGGCTGGAGTAAGGAGTATTTGCTAACCCCTTGTGAAATGTTTTGATGAAGATATTCTAGCACTAAGGTGAAGTTTGAAAAGATGGATGCCATTTGAGAATCATTTACAAGCCATCTGTACAATTGTTTTACTTATTTATTTGTTCATTTACTTATTAAACTTATGTGTAGAGTTTGTAAAGACTCATAGGTCAAATTATGCCTCCACTGTATAGGTATTTGGTTTTAACTGTATTCAAAGAGCCACATACATATTCAGTTACTATCTCCATTGCTATTCAGATTATTGTGTTCCACATAAGGCTGTAGTAAGGCTACCAAGACTGGGATGCCAAATTTGGTATGTAGTGGAGAGATACAGAAAGCTCTCTGGTTATTGTCTAGTAGCCATAGGCAGCGTGGACTCAAAGGAACTCATTAAATAAATCTTTGATATCTTCTGGAACCATTTTTACTATTGTTTTCCAAGGTTTTTTTCATTTTAATTCCCCCTTTCTTCTCAGATCCTTCCAAATAAGCACTCATTTGCTAAATGTTCATAGATTATTTTTTAAATGATCATTCCAAATAGCAATCTTTCCAAAATAAGTCCTGGCAGTTCTGTATTTATTTAGAATGAACTTTCCTTTACATAATTGGAGTGAATATCTTTCTTTTTTGTTTGTTTCAAAGATAATTAAATGGATTACATTAATTCACAACCTCAAGATTGCCCAATTTTATGGTTTTATGGTTATTGCTGTCCCTGCGAATAGCAGCCTGACATGCAGAATTAGGGCTAGTCAAGGAAAATCTGTTGCCAAAGGAAGAAAATAAAAATTCCTATATATAAGCACTCTTGCTACATTTAATGGCTGCCCCTCAGAATACCACAGGAAGCAAGAAGCTCAGATTATTTCATCTTTGATCAATTTTGATCCACCAAAATTAGCATGTATAATAATAGTAAATAATGCTAGAAGGAAAGGCCTTCCGAGGCAACCTCCCCACTGATATTAATCATTTCATATATTGAAATGAGCGCATAAATTGAGTCGAAGGATTTGCAGGCAACTTGTTGCCATGGAAACCGAAAAGCATTGGGTCATCAGGCAACTCAAGTGGAAAATGTAAGGCTGTTAGTGAAGTAAAAAAGAGACTAAGGTAAAATTAAGCTGGGCATAAAGACTGAGGTTGCAGTTGTCAGATGCTGTTTGTGCTGTGCCCTGACAGCAATAGCTCTAGCAACCACATCCCCTTTGGCCTCCCCTGCTATGCAGTGCATAGCCAAGAGCCTGTTAAATTAAGTGAATCCTTGCTCCTCTGCTGTATTTGCTGCAAATGGGCTTCCTGGCCCAAAGGACCTGGAGCAGATGGAAAGCGAGCTAGGAACTGATTGCAGATGCTGCAGGCCTGTCATCACAGTCTTCTCTTCCTTCCACCTCTGCTTTGTGGTCTGTCTTGAAGATCCTTTTAAAGCGTGAATTCCAGAGAGATGTGTGGGTAAGGTTGTGTAGTGGTTGTAGCGATCACTTTGTTTCAGGTTGCAGTTGGGTTCCTCCACCGCAAACCTGAATTTCTTCTGCATTCGCATTGTTCCAGAGCTGTTATGTTTCCTGTCTACCCAACTCTGTTCTGTTTGAAAGAATTAACCCTCTTTATTTTTCTATCAAGGCAGTCCTGTTTTAATCTTGAGCTCAAAAAGCCTTGCTAACCAACCATAACTAACCGTCTCTCCAAAATAACCAACTATTGCTGAAAAATAGTGGTGTAATGGTTAAGTGATTGACATCTTAGGAAACCCATGTTCAAACCCATCCTCAACCACAGAAGCCCGTTGGATAACTTCAGGTCAGTCACTGCCAACCCAAGTACAACAAAATTATTGTTGTTATTTGTGGAAAAATAGGAGAGGAATACTGTGCAGCTCCTATTTAAGGTAGGATATAAATCTAAGAAATAAAGTGAATTGGTTACCTCTTGATTTTTTCCTCTTCTGTTGTTATGGAACCCAAACATCCTATCAGTGTTTCTCAACCTTGGCTGCTTGAAGCTGTGTGGACTTCAATTCTCAGAATTTCACATCGTGCTGGCTATGGAATTCTGGAAGCTGAAGTCTACACATCTTCAAGCAGCCAAGATTGAGAAACACTGTTCCAACTCTCAACGTTTACTAAGGATGTGCAATGTACTTCCCTTCTGGGATTTTATTAGTAAATTTCCTGTTCTTGCCAGCACATAATATACTAACTAGTCCAACCCTGAACTAGAATATTTGGGATATTCTTTCTCAAGATAAGAAGTATTCTCTTGCCTTTCTCAGAGCAATTACCTTGCTCAGCATTAAGAAGAGGCATTAAGAGGCACTGCATGTTTTGGCAAACGCCTTTCCATTTAAACTCAATACCTTTCTCAAAATAAGAATAACAGAGTTGGAAGGGGCCTTGGAGGTCTTCTAGTTCAACCCTCTGCTCAGGCAGGAAACCCTGTACCATTGCAGACAAATGATTGTCTAATCTCTTCTTAAAAATCCCCAGTGTTGGAGCACCCACAGCTTCTAGAGGCAAGTCATTTCACTGATTGTTCTAACTGTCAAGAAATTTTTCCTTAGTTGCTTCTCTCCTTGATTAGTTTCCATCCATTGCTTCTTGTCCTGCCTTGAGGTGCTTTGGAGAATAGCTTGACACCTTCTTCTTTGTGGCAATCCCTTAGATATCAGAACAAAGCTATCATATCACTCCCTAGTCCTTCTTTTCATTAAACTAGACATACCCAATTCCCGCAATCATTTTTTGTATGTTTTAGCCTCTATCACTAACGATTCCACTGGAGCTAAAATGTTCCCATGAATCTAAGTCACCTATTTCTGAGCATGATTGCCAATATCATCCCCTTTTCTCCATGGAAGAAAAAGAATAATAATTCTCAATTAAAAATGGCTTGAATTGCCAAATCAGGCCCTTTGATCTTTACGTATGAGTCATTTTGGAAGGACAAATCCTTCCAAATCCATAGCCAAGATGGGATAACCTAAACTGCTTTCTGGAACAACACGTAGGTCTTTTTATGCAGCAGTAGTTTTTATGCCACCTCCAAGAGTCAGCAGTTCAAAATATAAAGAGAGAACATAGCCGGAGAGAAAGAGAGTGTGGGCGTGGGTGTCAGAAAGAGAGAAAAAAAATGAGCATTGACTACTACTTTCAAATTACTGACCACACAGAGAATTCTCCATTCACCAACAATTGAGCTGCAAAGAAGTTACGTTCTGAGGATTTTTTTTTTCACATTTTCTAGGATGCTGATCATGCCTACTGGAATTTGACACCCTACCAGGCAAATTGATAAAAGTCTTAAGAATATAACACCATTTTAATGAACTGGGCTTGGTTAACGTGCTACCAATGGACAGAGGCTATCAATTGAGTAGGTTTTCATAATGCCCTTACATAGTCCTCTGCCAAAGTGAGAAGACACAAATTCATCTACTGGAAAGACTGAGCCCAGTCTTAATAATGTGAAAGGTCTATGGAGATTCTCAGTCATCCAGGTCAGGGTTGTCCCAAAGGTGCTTTTTCAAAAGGCAACTGGACTACCTTTGTTTTTCCCTGAAGACGTTTCGCTTCTCATCCAAGAAGCTTCTGAATGAAAAAAAGCTTATTGAATGTGGAACAAAAAGTCTTCAAGCAAAACAAAGATAGTCCAGTTGCCTTTTGAAAAAGATAAGATAACCTTTATTGTCATTTTCTCTCTGAAAAAAGGCACCTTTGAGACAATAATGCTGAAAGAGGGGGGTTGGCTATATTTTATAGCCTTGGCCTACTGCATCCCAAATATATATATATATATATTTATAGGTGACAGTCTTCATTAGCTGCCTTAGGGCTTTTGGAGAAGCTTGGCCAAAGATAGTTTGGAATCCATTCTGATATTTCACCTACAGGAATTGAGTGAATTGCTGGTTGAGCATTACTTCACTCCTATCACCTGGGATGCTGGCCAAGGTCCTGAGCCAATGCATCTGTCTTGCAACAGAAGGGAACAGCTGTAGCCTTAAGTGCCATTGCTGTTCCTCAGTATGTGCTGTCTGCCCCTGTTTGCCTTATTCTATTAAATAATAGGTCGGCCCTGCCTTTGGTCAACCTTCCTAATATAGCTATCCCTCCAATCCAAATTCTATTCAATAAATTACATAAGTCTAGGAAGCATTTCCAATCCAAATATGCCGTTCGTCATCCCTTCTTTTTCACTGGGGTGATATTATACAATCTGTAGAATGTATTATAAGGTTATCAGTCTAGGAAGAGTTCCTAATGCAAATATGGTCTTTAATCATCCCTTCTTTTTTTACTGAAGAGATAAGATGTAATTTGTGGAATTATAAGACCATGAGGTGTTAATAATAAAGATAAGAAAGGAGCCTCAAGACCACTTTCTCAACCATGGCAACGTTACAATGGGTGGATTTCACCTGGAGAATTCTGGGAGTTGAAGTCCACCTATTTTAAAGTTGCCAAGGTTGAGAAATGCTGCTCAAAACAATAGATTTTAGTGCCATTAAGTATGTCAGTATGGAAAACAGCCAACTCTTGTATAATCCATGAAGAGGGCTTTGTTGCTCAATGTTTGGTTTCCAAAGGGTTTTTGCTTCAGAATGCTTCATATTTCCAGCATTTGCCTCATAGTTAATGAGTAAAGGAATCTATTGTTTTGCATTTGGGAGAACTCCAATCTACCATGGGAAAGTGATGGGTGAGCTTTAAAGCTGGGCATTTGGATTTTGAGGAAAGGATCAAAAATTGACCTCGGCACACTTTTGCCTCTGCTGTGACCTCCAAGTAAGGGTGAGGGTTCATTCTCCGAGCTTGTGGGTTGGTTTCTGAATGGTTCATTACCAGACCAGGTAACATCTTCAGTGCGGTTTAGGGGATGTCAGTGTTCTTCTGTTTATAAGGGCTTCAGGTGTGGGAGTGTCAAGTGAGGGTCTTGTGATGGGTCAACTCTGAGTCATCAGTGAGTCTTGTACTGATGACTCAGAGCTGACCCTCACTTGAGATACCCACACCTGAAGCCCTTATGAACA
>JANHZT010011009.1:484170-494209 GCA_032468215.1 Stegonotus admiraltiensis | reverse complement strand
CAGAGCTGACCCTCACTTGAGATACCCACACCTGAAGCCCTTATGAACAGAAGAACACTGACATCCCCTAAACTCCGGTGAAGAAGTTACCTGGGCTGGTAATGAATCATTCAGAAACCAACCCTCAAGCTCGGAGAATGAATCCTCAAACCCTCATCCTTATTCTACACCTGAGCTACAGATATTTGCCACTATTGTAATCCTCCAAGTAAGCTGGTATGCCTAAAACAGTGTCCTGCAAAACAGGAGTAAAAGAGTTCCATTTTGTGGACCAGTTGTAAAATATTCAACGAACTTTACAACGAACTTCTATGTCAAGGATTAATAACTGGGCTAGATTTAACACAGATGTTAGGGTCTCATATTGCTTATTGAATATTATTATTTATGGAATATGAATCCATCTTTAATTTCCTGTAAAAACAGTTCTGATTAACAGGAAAGCAGAAGCTTCAAATGCTTCCTCTTTAATGCCCTGCTAATCCAATGTTGCAGTCAGTTTTCTTTGTCTGCATATTGTTGTGGCTCATGGACATCTTCTCACATGAGATGATTAACTTTTAGCTCAGTGGATACTCCAGAAAGATTACTGGGAGGAATAGTTTGGAAGCATTTTGAAGTGCTGCAGGTCAAGTAGCTTCCATTGCCAGTAGATCCCAACTTGTCCTGCCCACTATTTTTCACATTTCCCAACTTCCTCAAGGGCACACAACATCATACAAACAGACGGAGGGTTTCCCTCCATTGTTCAGGTCCATCGGACCAGCTCAGTGGCTGGTAGTTGGTCGCCTTCTTTGCTACAAAGAAATAAATGTGCAAGGGAAGAATGAGAAATAGAATCCTGAGGACATTTATGTCACTATTTGAAAATGTCAAGAGTAGGAAGGGCAAAGAAATTGTCCTTGGAAGCAAGGTAAGGTAACTAAAAAATCATTCTTGGGCCACAAAAAAATTTATGCAATCTATGCATTTTGAACTTTTGCACTTGAGACCCAAACAGGAACTTATAATATATATGCTTACATACATAGGATATTAACTTTTTGCTCTTGATTATTGTTTCATTTTTATGGTTAGCAACCTAATGCATTATATTACTCCATTCCAAAGCAGATTGAATAATAATTCCAGCTTTGTTTGGAAAAAAGCAGCATTAACTTTGATCTAAAAAAAAATCCACCTATTTTAGAAATAGTGATACAAAGCTGTAAGTTCTTGCATGAACTTTTGGCACTCTCATACATGATTTTATGAGTGTAGCATTCTTGGACAAACTGTACTTAAATCTTGCCAGATTTTTACAATCTCACAAATTTTCAGCCATTAAAAAAACCAAAACTAATGTAATTTGAGGGATTTCACACATAACTTTCTGAGAATGATAGTTGTGGTCCATGCAAGCACATGGTAGTTGATTTTTGACTTAAAATTTTATCACACATTTACCAAGTTGTTTTCAATGAGAGGCATCAGTGCTAATGGTAAACTCACCTGGAAAACTTTTCTATTAATGTTTCTCGTAATACACAGCCCCAAACTAGCATATGTACCTGTGGGCAATCTTGATATCCCAGACACTGTTGGGCTATAACCCTCTTCAGCTCCAGCGGGCTTGAGAAAGGCTGGGAAACAGGAATAATTCTTGGATGTGCTCCTCTGTTTCCAAGAGGTACAAAAGTGAGACTCTACATAGTAAAAGCCCACGTGAACCAAAAACATGTTTCTTTAAGATTCTCAGGAATCCTCAATCTACCTGGTTCTGTGTACAGGTACTCCTCGACTTACAACCATTCATTTAGCGACTATTTGAACTTACAATTCAGAAAAAAATGGACTTACAACAGGTCCTCACACTTGCGACCATTGCAGCATCCCCACAGTCACATGATCAAAATTCAAGAGTTTGGCAACCGGCATATATTTACAATGGTTGCAACTTCTTGGGATCATGTGATTATCAACTGTGACTTTCCCAGCCAGCTTCTGACAAGCAAAGTCAAGGGTGGTGGGACGGGACTGAATTTGCTTAATGACCGTTGATTAACACCAACTACAGTGATTTGTTTAACCATGGCAAAGAAAGTTGTAAAATTGGGCATGACTCACTCAATAACCACCTTGCTTAGCAACAGAAATTCTGGTCACAATTCTGGTTGTAACTTGAGGACTACCTGTGCCTCCTTCCCTATAGTATTAATTTCTTAGCAGGATATTTGAAAATCCCAAACAGCATATAGATCTGACTCAAATAGATGTAATTTTTAACTATCTCTGCCCATTCTGTCTCCCCCTTACCTGCCCGATTAATCTCGATTATCTCCTCTTGAGCCAAGGGGCATGAGTCACCCTGGTTGCTGCGATGTGGGGACTGCATGTCCGGTTTGCAGTAGTTGGGTGAGCCAGGTTGGGGGGCTCGTGGGATGTGCTTGTTCTTTTTCTTTGGTAGTTTCTGCTTGGCCATAGCCAGCGAATAATACATGCCAAAATTGTTGACGATGACTGGCACAGGCATGGCAATGGTCAACACACCAGCCAAGGCACACAGTGCTCCCACCAACATGCCTGACCAAGTCTCGGGATACATGTCACCATAGCCCAAAGTCGTCATGGTTACTACAGCCCACCAAAACCCAATGGGGATGTTCTTGAAGACAGTGTGCTTGCTGCCCGTTATGTCGTCTGGGTCAGCACCGATCCTTTCAGCATAATAGATCATGGTGGCAAAGATCAAGACCCCTAGGGCCAAGAAGATGATGAGGAGCAAGAACTCATTGGTGCTGGCCCTCAGCGTGTGACCTAGGACTCTCAGTCCTACGAAATGCCGGGTCAGCTTGAAGATCCTTAGGATCCGGACAAATCTTACCACCCTCAGGAAGCCCAACACATCCTTGGCTGCTTTGGATGAGAGGCCACTGAGACCCACTTCCAGGTAGAAGGGCAGGATGGCCACAAAGTCGATGATGTTGAGGGTGCTCTTGATGAATTCCATTTTGTCTGGGCAAAAGATGACCCGGATGAGGAACTCAAAGGTGAACCAGATGACGCACATCCCTTCCACGTAGGTGAGGAAGGGTTCTGTTTCCATTTCATAGTCCACCTTTATGCTGGTACTGTTCCCCGTCTTTATGATTTCTGTCTTGTTTTTGAAGTGGTTGAAAGCCTCATGGGTCTCTAAGCAGAAAGTGGTGATGGAGATGAGGATGAAGAAGAGGGAGGCAAAGGCCACATACTGGAGAGATGCAGAAGGACAAATGTACAGGGAAGAAGCAGACAAAGAGGAACAGCAGGGAGGCGAGAATGTCAAACAGGAAAGGACAGGGAAGGAAAACATTAGTGCTAACTCATAATTGTAAAAGAACAAACTCTTCCAGAAAAGGAACAACCTACCCTACAAAAGTCAGTCCCTTCCCGATAATTACCCTCTCTTCAATAAATAGCCGCTAAGAGACAGCAAATACATCACTTATCCCATTGTTAGTGAAGGAAAACTGAGGCATGGGATAAGAGGGAAGGACATATTTCATTTTTAAAAATGTGGCCCATTTTTTAAAAAAATCCTCATACTATAGCTAGACAATTAGATTAGATACTAATGTGCTAGCCTAGTTTTCTTCTTATGAAAAAGGGTGATTTTTTTGGTTTTTTTTTTAACAAATAGAGAGAGATGCATTTAAAAATGGTATCCTATCCCCTGCAGTTGTGTCTGCCATCTTAATATATCTAAGTCAGGTCTAATAACTGTTGGAAGAAAAAACCCCAAAATGATTAGCAATGAATAATTTTTCCCCTATCATTTCTGTATTATCAACCCCTACGTTATAGAGATCTATTCTATTTTAAGTAGTATCCTGAAATGGCTTATCTGCTTATTGTACTCCATTCATTACACTCTATAACCTATTAAATGGATTGATCTGCATCTGATTTATTATGGATGGGGGTGCTAACCATGTTTGTATATGTGTGTTGCATATGTATGCTTTCTTGTTGCTGTCATCAAAGTCAAAAACTCTTAATGATCTATTGCATGTCTATAAAGATCTACCAATAAATCCAGATTGTTTTCCAACACCAGTTCTAGCTTGTTAGGATTTGCCCTTTTTGTGGGGGATCATGGTTCCTTGGTGTGACTTCTTTCCCAATGTTTTCTTTCCATTTGACTGGACGCGGAGTTTTTGTCAAATCTCCACTCTAAACAATGCCTCCTCCTTGAATTCGCTATAGCTGGCCATCATGTTTAATAGCCATCAATTGAATGTTTGCCTAGTCACCTTCTTAAGCAGACTTCTTCATTAGGTTACCCTTCAGCTAGGGTGGGATGAAATTCCCACAATTCTGGCTAACATGGCTGAAGCATTTAGGAGCCACAATTTGATTTAAAGCCATCAGAGACCAGGAGAATCCCAACATCTTGAAGGGATAGCCAGCCTTGTATCTGCATACCTCATGAGAGAGGATGGGCAATGTTGTCTTCCTTTAAGAAAGCTTTTCTTGGAACTATAGTATGACCATTGCCCAATATCCACTTTTTTGAAAATATTTTTGTCTTATCTTTACTCCAAAGAAACTGATGTGAGTCCATATTCCACTATGCTTTATGTACAACAGTTTTTAAGAAACTCTGAAATTACAAGTCCAAGATCACCCGGGGAATTTATAGCAAACAAAGGATTCATAAGTATGCTTCCCCAGTCATACCTAATGCTCTAGCCTAGAGGCATTCAACCTTGAGGACTCTAAGTCTTGTGGACTTCAACTCCCAGAATTCTCCAGCCATGGCTGAGCAGGGAATTCTGGGAGTTGAAGTTCACAAGTCTTAAAGTTGACAAGGTTGGATGCCTTCTGGGCTAGTCATTCATTCTGTATTAATTCTCAAATGATGGCGGAGTAGAGAAAAAGCAGATTCCATTAGCTGCTCACTTATGAAATTCATTCCATGATTTTGGGCCAATTATTCTTTTTTCAGTCTAAACTACCTTGTAAAACTGATGCAATAAATGACTGGGGAGGGGAGAACCAAAAAGAACTTGCTTTATTCCTTAGAGGAACCGGAATCTATTATTACAATATAACACCTATTTAGCATTCACCAACTGACAGTTGCATTATGGAGGTACATAATTTGCTGTTGACAAAAGTCAACATTTTGATTTGAGACTCTGAGCCTGAATAATAATAATAATAATAATAATAATATTAAAAAAAAACCAAGGAAGTTTCCCACCCTTCTGACTGTATTTGCTCTTTAATCTGCATAGTGAATGCAGGTTGCAGATCTCTTCCCTTGGTGTGAATTTTGGTTTATTTTTGGGCAGAATTGCAGTGATCCTGTCACAGCTCTTTTGAGGTCAACTTTGTTCCATTTTTTGGTTTCATTTTCACACCGGGAATTATAGGTTGTAAAAGAACAGGAACCATGCAACTTGCACATAAACCATTGTGCCATATAGGGGACAAGCTAGGGATTTAAAACCCCGTTACAAGGGAATTTTGAGATGGTAAAACTTCTCCTACCTCCCTCTTGAACTTCTGCTCTTTTTCAGCAGACTTTTGAATGTTTTAACTATCCTAACATCAGTAATTTGGATGAATGAATAAAGAGCCCAGAACAGAAAGGATTCTGCTGAGATTTCAGGCTCGGCATTCATGCGCCTTCTGTTATACCATTCTCCTATTTTAGTCCCTTGAGAAAACAGTGAAAGCAAGCAATGACGCAAACAGTCATGTGCTCCCTTGCACATATATTGAGCACTTCACATTCATTCACATTCCTCCATTGGTATACACAGAACTCACAGAAGCTCTGATTGTCTAGGAGTTTTAGCTGCTACATCATTACCAAATGCTTTGTCACCACGTGGGATCTGACACTGTCTTCTGAGGTATGTCCCATGTACAATCATGTACAAATAAATATCTGCATGTAATCTTCAACTTACTTTCCCCCAGGCTTTGAAATAATGCTCATGTGCTGAAGTGTACAGAAATCACTTTCTCACTTCAACTTCATCTGCATGCGTACACTCCCCAATCCCCTCCTTCCACAAATTAGGTTTCTCCCAGCCATAACCAGCCTACCACTATTTAACTCATTCATCTCAGTACAGTATGCAATTTTATAGGCCCTATATGAATATGGGCTCTGGGGAGATTATACCTATTTATTCATTCCTTCCATAACTGAAAATTACAGAACACGTTGCCTGCCCATATCTCTCTGCAGTTCTACACACCCATCACCATGACAATCTACCTTACAGTACAAACAAGGTCATTGTTGAATGGAATTGTATTTACCAATTTCAATTAAATTTAAGTTGGTTTTACTGCAGACTGAGGTGCAAACAAAGTTTCACATATATCTGCACTTAACTACAACTACACACTCCCTTTCATAGATATTAGCACATTCTATATAAAATGTGTGTTGGTACACTCAAACTTTTTCTGAGAGTATGTTTATATATTAATGTATGTGTGTGTGTGTACATGTATGTAAGTAATATACATGCTATATTTCATATAAAGATGAATTTATACTACCATACACTGTTTCCTCTAATGCACCCAGAAAAGCTCTAGGCTATGCACCAAATATGCCTTTATACATGCATAGAACAAAATCTTCTTTGGCAGCACAATTCTCTCCAAGGCTATGCACATACTTAAGCTTGCTACACACACCAGAGATGCATGCATGTCATAATACAATGCAAGCATGATTGCCCTTGCTTATACAACTACGTACATAGATTCTCCATTCATGTTTATGCTTGTGTGCAAAACTCTCTTTCACTCTCTACTCTCATCTCCTTTCTTGCAGGGCAAAATCTTGCTGCTTGTTCTCTGCACTGCATAGAATTCCCGTCCCGTCAGCACTTTCTACAAACAAATCCTAGAATCCTTTTTGAAGCGCAGTGCGGTGCACAGGAACTGGAGGGGGGTGAGAGCAGGAGGAGGAAAAGATGAAGGGGAAAGCCAAGGAATTCAAGAGAAGGGAGGGAGTTGAGGAGAATGAGAAAACCGAGGACTAGATTGATGCTTCTACTGTAGAGAAACTATTTGGGTAGAAGCTTGTTTTTAAGAATGGCATTCTCCATGAAAGGAAGGGAAATAAGGACAGATCTTTTGAAGTCCCAAAGGAGTGCTTTTTCCAGAAACCATCTAGTGGTTCTGACCCACTTCCAGAGCTGTGTATATCACATAAAAGCTTTTCCAGCTGCTTGAGGTTTGGGGAAGCAGGCTGAATGGTGCCCTCATCCCTTAATGCTACACGCTATAGTCTACATTCATTGCCCTTGCAAAAAGTAATGAGAAATATTCTATATGGGACCTCCTTCAGGCAGCGCTGGGAGTCCCAAATCATTCAGATGGAAATAATGACTTCTGTCTCCTGGGAACCATGGCATGGTTGGGGACAGAGTACGTGGGAAAGAGAATAGATATGACTCATATAACTGTTCCCGGAAGGTGTTTGTGAGGCAGGAAGGAGACCAGCACAATGTCACACAGCAAAGGCATGTAATGCTCAAAAAGACACGGTCAACTCACTACCATCTTTTTAACTTCTCTTCTTCCAGAGAACTCCCCAATTTTTGGTCTCATGCATTCCCTCCAACCCATTAGGATCTTACTAGGGAACTCAGGATTCCTGTCACTTGTGACTGTCATTGGCACTGCTGCCTTGGCTACCCAACCCCTGCCTTCCATCTTTTCCCAGGGCTATGACTGCCCTTCTGTCAGTGCAGGAATAGTCCTCCTTTTTTGGAATAAATGAAGGAACATATTGCAGTAGCAGATGGAAGATCCAGCAGGGGTGGAAAGAAGGAAAGGAAAAAATAAATGTATATGTGTGTGCATTTGGTATAGGGCACAAGGTCAAAAAAATAGAACTTTATTCTGAAATCTCTGAAAAAAGCCTGACTTAGCCAGCATTATTCCCTGAGATGACCTTATCTTTAATTTAGCTCTTCAAAGCTTCCGTTCTACAACTTGTGCGGAGAGGAGAGGGAGAGGGGAAAAAACCCTAAGCATAGATCCAAAGAACATGGTGAGATATTCTTTGAGTATTAGGCAAGGTGTAAGCACTACCTAGTCAGTTATTTTTATAGGAGAACCAAAATGGAAACTCTTTTTTTAGACATCTCTTTTCCATCTTTCTATTTCTTTCCAAGTGGATGTGGAGTGTGGAGCTTGAAATAGATACATATTATTTTTTGTGTGTATATGCAATTGCTTGGTTTCTAGGAAAGAGAAACGAATGAGAAAGAATAAGGCTAAATGCCCCCCTTAGCCTTTAAATGTGATGTGGAAAATAGGTGCATGTTCCAAAAAAACAATGGCCAGGACCAAAAGATATATTTGCGTTGAAGTCGCTTACATTTAAATTAACCATGTTTAGAAGTCCATGAATGTACTTAAGGCTTTTTGGGCAGCCCATGGTCTTAGATTGTTCTCCTTGGGATTAAAATATAAGTCGATTGGAGTAAAAGGGTTGAAATAGTCTAAGTAGGAAATGAATATTCCTAGATATTCAGGAAAAGGCTGGGGCCTATCTCATTAAAAGATGGGTGGTAAGCCTCAGGCTTTGCAGGAATCATTTTGCTAAAATCCTCCAGATTAACCAAAGAAATCTGTGAGCTCACGTTCAATTCAGAGTTGGTTTTTATCCCCAAATCATCAGACTTTCATCAAGCATCCTTCAGTTTCAGATTTAAGATAGAGGAGCCTTCTTATTATGATTGGGAATCAGAAACTCACTCTAAATTACCACTCATTTTAGCTTTCTCTCTGTTTACTTGGAGATTAACTGAGGGTTGAGAGGTGTTGCAGACTGCTCGAGAAGAATCTACTTGGGTCATTAAGCTTGGATGCCTGGATGTATGAATACCTGAACTGATGTTGGCTGAACAAGACAGATTTGGAAAGCCTACGGCTGATGGTTTCTCTAAAGTGGAGAGAAAGACCAACAAGGGTATACAGATGGATAGATCATATTGGAAGGCTTGTAAGATTCCTTGAAACAGGTAAATAAGCACAGACTGGTCAGAGATGAGCAGGTAACATTGCTTGGAAAGACAGTATCTCCCCCTAGCCACTTTGAGGTAAATTTGGATAATAGCTTATGACTGGAAATGATATAACGAAGTAGTGTTATGATTTAAATCTCTACTGTAGGCAATGGTTGATCCTGAAAGCTGTACTTTCCGTTCTTCAAGAAGATCTATTTTAATGGGGAGATAGGAAACAAAGTAAGTAGATGAATAAAAGGAGTGGGGTGGGAGGGGGAGGAAGATACTGAAATATGTAAACATCAAATGCAGTGCAGATGGATATTGATGGCAATTAAACTATAATCCCTCTCCAGTGATTTATTTGCAATGGCTCTATTTCCCCACTCCCAGAGGAATAGTCTGTGGCTGTAAAAAAACCCCATCCAGAGCCTTGTGGCACCTAATTAATTTATTATGGCTTGATAAGAAGATCAATTCTGCAAAAGGAGATGAAGTGAAAGGTAGCAAACGAAGCTTTGGAAACATAGGATAGTTTCCATCTAGATCAGGGGTGGGGAACGATGGCCCTTGGATGACTTGTGGACTTCAAGTCCCAGAATTCTTCAGCCAGCCATGCATGTCCACAAGTTATAAAAGGGCCATTTCCCCCAAGCCTGATCTAGAAAAACAAGGGACCACTTTGTTCTTGCTGAAACAGGAGTGGCTTTTGTTTGAGTAGGAACAAGAGATAAACTCTCCAAATGCTCTAGGAATTTCCCACTCTTTCCACAAAGTTTGTTGTACAGGTTGTCCTTGACTTACAATAGTTCATTCAGTGACCATTCAAAGTTACAACGGCATGGTAAAAAGTGACTTATGACTATTTTCCACACTTATGACCATTGCAGCATCCCCATGGTCACGTGATCAAAGTCCAGATGCTTGGCAACTGGTTCATATTTATGACAGTTTTTTTTAAAAAAATTGATTTATATGCTGCCCTTCTCCGGAGACTCAGGGCAGCTTACAATGCATTAAGCAATAGC
>JANHZT010011009.1:416447-428154 GCA_032468215.1 Stegonotus admiraltiensis | reverse complement strand
ATATGGCTAAGGCTTGGATTGTTAAAGGACTATGATTTTGCTTTTCCCTAAAAGTAAAATACTATAAAACCCAGTTTATCTATATGTTATTCATAATTATTCTCAAAACGTTTCCGTGCGTAAAACTCTAATGGTACTCTGCTTTATAAACCACAACTTCCGGTGTAACTCAATAATATCCTTAACAAAGCCTAATCCAAAGAGTTTGCTCACTTATCTGTGGCTGTAATTTAATTTGCATGGTTTTGACTTACAACTGGATTGTGTTATCTGTGTCATAATGGTTTGTAAACAATATACTAAACCTAAAAACTTAAAATACAGAACATGATTGAATTGGATGGAAGTATGTACAAGCTATAAGATTTTTTTTAATGCACTATGCAGTGTGAAAACGTCTGGTGGTTATTTCTAAATTGTGATTTACTCTGTAAAGAAGATTTGGCTGAATTTAAAGAACACACAGAGTCAAAGTCAAGTCATATTATGACTGGATAGTGTGCAAATCTGGCAGATAGAAGGCAGCTTTTGTCAGGTATGCATAAAACTCAGTGAAGTCAGTGAGATTTAATTGTGTATCCAGTTATAGTCCAAATGGACCTGGAAACGTTTCCACACAGCATGCGTATTTTCTGAATCTTTCTAGACATTTAGCAATATATTGTGATGATTTTGTTGTGTTGTACAGTGTTCCTCTTTACAATGAATATCTGGAATAAAATTTTAATGATTTCAAAGAACTTTTATTAATGGGGACCCTACATGTTTTTAATCGCTACATTATGGAATTGAGATTATTTGTGTCAGAAAGTAAATCTCCCTTTGTCTGGAATAGCTGTTTTGAATGCAAAGGGGAAAAAATGCATCATGAGCCTATGTCAAACGCCCACCATGGCCACGCCCACCCCGACCATACCCACTCCGGCCTTCCGAGGTCAAACACAACCCTGATGTGGCCCTCAATGAAATCGAATTTGACACCCCTGGTATAGGAGAAAATAATATTAGATGAACAAGGCTGTACCCAACACCACTATCTCCTGACCCTTGTCAAGTGCAAACAACCACAGCCCATTCATGAATAACAATAGTCAGTAACCACTATGTTAAAAGAATCTCACCAGAATGCTTGCCTTCCCCGGGAACGACTAGAGAAGGCTTCATGGATCTTGGGGAGTGGGTGGGGGATATCAAGCTTGTGCCACTTACAGCTACACAAGGACTCCAAACTAGGCACTTGCTTGACTCCTCCTTCCAGCTTGGCCAGCAGTTTTCCAACAGTCCTAACCCTAATCCTTAGAATTTCATATACCATGTTTTCCAGAAAATAAGACCTGTTCTTTCTTTTGTGCCCAAAATAAGAACTAGAACTTATTTTTGGGAAAACACAATTTCAGGGTGGTCAGCCCAGCTGGGGGGCCCGCCCCCCAGCACACACAAAAGAGCTGGCAAACGCACAGGGACCAACAGTATTCGGCAGCAGCTGCAGCTTGCCAGTCCTTTAGTTGGCACACTCTGGAGCTGTGCAGAGTGGAAGGCAGGTAATCCTGATGCACAGAGTAGAAGACAGGCTATCCTGGAGTGACACGTGGGCTGCATGCAAGCCAAGCAACACAAAGATGAGCCTCCTTTGTCCGCCTGCCACTCCTGCCCACCACTGCTTGGCTTTCCCACAGCCTGCGCATCTGGATCACCTGCCTACCCCTGCATCTCTGCCTCTGTCTACTGTCGGTGTCACCAGGTGAAGATAAGCCTCCCATGGCTGCCCGGCACTGTGGCCCATCGCTGCTTTGCTTTTCCTCGACCCACGCAGCAAGTCCAAATCGCCTGCCTCGCCCTGCACCTCACCCTACCTACAGATTGTGCGGGCTGCAGCTGCTGCCAAACACCGTTGGCTTGTGTGTGCTCGCATCCTCCTATGGTGGCCATGCCCACCCCCATTCACTAAGGCTTACTTTTGGGGAGGGCGTATATTAGGCACACACATAAAAAATAGGGTGGGCTTATTTTCAGGTAGGTCGTATTTTCGAGGAAATGAAGAGAAAGGAATAATATAGATGACAAGAGAAGGGAAATTGGAGTCCATTTTAGGAGGTTGAAACAGATTCATATCCATTTTAATATCAGCCAGTCTCTATGGAGATGAGACTTCCTTTGAAGAATGACGATGTTTGGAAGGATTATGAAGATAACACTCACCTGCTTTGAAACTTAGTTCATCTGCTTCCTGGCCAATATAATCGTACACGGCACGAACCCGCTGACCTGCTATTGGTGCAGGTGCTGGCTTAGGACTGTAGAAAGGAGGGAGAATGTGACTATAAGTGACCTTGTTCAACCTTTGCTTATTATACCTACCCTGGTCTTTCTGCATATCCTACAAGAGGCTAAAGCAATGTACATTGTAAGCCACAAATAAACACATGATGTGTTATTATATTAAAGCTTAATGTGAAGTATAAAGAAGATCTGACACTGACTTACTGAAGATCACCAAGTGAATTTCATGGCCAAATGGAGATATACATCTGGATTTCTGTGGATCATCAATGTTAGCATCTGGTCATTTCGTTGCTTTATCATGTGAGTGACACTCATAAATGTAGGAACTAACAAAGTACTGAAGATCTATAAATACTGGTAGTTAAAAGGATTCTGAAACTTGGATGACCTGCTACCTAGCTGAACTTTCTTAAGGACTCCATAAATACAGGAACTGTCTTTCCAAGATGAGATTCCAGGAAGAGGAGGTTAGAGATTCTAGATAGTCCTTGACTTATGGACCACAACTGGGATCAGAATTTCCACTGCAAAACAAGGTGGTTATTAAGTGAATCATGCCCGATTTTACTATCTTTGTTGCAATCTTTACATTATTAAGTGAGCATTGCAGTTGGTAAGCGAATCATGTGATCCTTAAGCAAATTTGGCTTCCTCCATTGACTTTGCTTGTCAGAAGTTGGCTAAGAAAGTTGCAAATGGTATTCACATGACCTTGAGATCATAAATACATGCTAGTTGCCAAACGCCCAAATTTTGAATACCTGCCCACAAAGATTCTGTAATGATTGTCTGTGTGAGAACTTCTTGTAAATCACTCTTTTTTCAGTTCCGTTGTAACTTTGAACAGGCACCAAACAAATGATTGTAAATTGAGAACTACTTATAATTTCTTTGTTTCAAGAAGTCTTGGCTTGTTGGTCTGCAAGAGACATGGATCACCAGGTCCCCGAGAACAGATTTAATGTCACTGGGCCTACAAAAACCAGGAAGTGGGTAAAATTCTGACAGACTGCTTAGTTAGTCTTCTGAGGGGTAATTCCATCTACGTTCTAATTCTGTACCTCTGTCTCTTTGTTTCCTTGGGTCACTTACAAATTACAAGCAGATCTCAGCTTCATAGAACTGCTTATAGTTTATAATTATAGTTTATAATTATAGTTATAGTTTATATGTTAAATCAATGATGGCGAACCTATGGCCCTATGCGCATGCGCCTCCCACCAGCCAGCTGATTTTCAGTTCTCTACCGCACATGCGGGAGACACGCATGTATGCATGGGGGGAGGTACAACACCACCCCCCGTGGCCCGTTTGTGGTCCCAGGAGGCTTCAGGGAGGCCTGCTAGCCCCAAAATGGGGTGTGGGGGTGTTGCGTGCACATGTGCAGGGGCGGCAAGGGAGCCCGGGGGGGTGTCGCACTTGCATGCACAGGGGGAGAACGGGGGCATTGCATGCACATGCACAGGGGTGGGGGAACGTGGGAAAGATTGCATTATGGGTGTGGGCATGCGCATGGGCACTGTCGCACACGCATTTTCAGCACACGAGAAAAAAAAAGGTTAGCCATCACCAGGTTAAATCATAGCAATTGGACCAACGTTTATTAAAACTGAGACTTTTGGCCTGGATGACTGAATCATCATTTACAAAATGTTTGCAGTGAAACTTGCAAATCTTTTCTTTGTTGTCTTCATTATTTTTTTAAAAAAATCCTTTCATGGTTATTACACTATTGAGTTTGTAATCATTTTATGTTCCACAAACTGTTTGGGCCTGGTAATCTTGCTAAGAGGGGAAGTGCTTATTCCTGGGGAAAAATGGTTCCTGTCTTAGTATAAATTGAGAACAAGTTTAATTTTGAAGTTACCATTTTATTCCTTCTAGCTTCCTGCTCCTGTACTGGTAGTCCTCGATTTACAACTGATTTAGCAACTGTTCCAAGTTACAACGGCCCCTGTCAAAAACTGTTTATGACCCGGTTCCAAAGTTCTGATGTTCATTCCCCCCCCGCCCCCGTCACATGGCTCCATTTTGACTGTTTGGCAACTCACCCACATTGATGGCAGTTTGCAGTGCCCTGTGTTCACCCAACCATGATTTATAATCATTTTGCTGGGAACTGGAGTTTACTTTTTGCTTCTGGCAAAAACTGTCCCATAGCGAACAATGGATTCACTTAATGACCACCATGAAAATGTTGTAAAATCAGGTTTGGTCATGGCTCACTTTCCAATTGCCACAATTTATGACCGTAGTTGCAGGACTCCATTATGGTTATGACTCAAGGACTACCTGTACTTTGCAAGTGCTGTTGACATGGTTAAGCAGAGAGAATATATTTCAGCTCTATAATTGCAGGGCTGCGTTACAAAGTAGATGTCGCTCTCTTAAATAAAGGAGCAATGTTAGTCTTCAAATATTCCTTGATCCTGACAGCAAACTTAAAGTCACAATTCTTTGGAAAGTGAGGTTGTTTTTTTGGTAAATCATAAACATTCAAAATAACTTACTGCAGAAAAATAATCAGCACAAATTTCTAAAATGGCTACAGCGCCACGATGGTGAACCTATGGCACGCGCGCCACAGTGGCACGTGGAGCCACATCTGTGGGCACGCGAGTGTTGCTCTAGCTTAGCTAAAGATTTTTGGGCCTTCCAGGCCCATCTGAAGTCAAGAAACAGGCCAATTCCAGCCTCCAGAGGGCCTCCGGGGTGTGTGTATGTGTGGCCGTTTTCACCCTCCTCAGGCTCTAAGAAAGCCTCTGGAGTCTGGGGAGGGTGAAAAACAGGGCTACCGGGCCCACCAGGCCAAAAGTGTGTGTGTGTGTGTGTGTGTGTGTGTGTCCCACATGCATGTGAGTGCAGGGTGCATTTAATTATGCATGTGGGCACATGAGCATGACACCCCACCCGTGCTCCCCCCGCTTTTGGCACGTGATGGCAAAAAGGTTTGCCATCACTGCTATAGAGCATTTGGTTGTATTATGAAATAGTTAAGCTCAGCCTGGATGTTTTTTAAATGAAGTTTTATAAAATGCCACAACCTGAAAGATGCCTTCCAAATAAAACAAAATCCCGACCAGAAGTATTGTCTTCTTGCCCTCACTCATGTTATAACAACACAGCAACTGAGAATAAATCTCTCTTCTCTTTAATTATTACATCCTTTGCTCACAAGTGAGAAGGTGCCTTCCCACTTACACTCGTACCTATTAATGATAAATGGAGAACATGAGAGAGTAAGATGTAACAGACTGTCCGGGGGAATTCTGGGAGTTGAAGTCCACAAAATCATTGGAGTAGACTTATCAGTCAAGGACGGTCTGACTCATTTATTTATTTATTTTGGTGATGAAATTCAACAGTTTCACAGCTACTAAGCCCAAACCACACACACATATTAGGTGAATCCAACCATCCTGTTTTGTATACTGTGCTTTATGGTTCAGCATTGAGTTTGAACCCAGCCAAATGTGGCTTATTTGATAATGATTAAGCAAATCATAGGTTGGTGTGGTGCCTTAATCAGATAAGTAGCGTAACTGGCTGTAGGCAAATCACCCTTTCTTAATTACAGGCGTTCTGCTGTTGTCATGTACTATTCACTTACTTTACAAGGTTGCAAGAATTCCAGTAGAAGAGTGTCTTGATCACTAAGAACATAAAGACTACCCTGTTGTATCACATTACAACTTTCCAGTGGTCAGCCAGATGTCTCTGAAGTCCTTGTTCTTCCTTCTTCCCATTGTTCCTCTGAATCCCCTCCCCCCCAAGATAAGGTAGTTGACTTTTAAAACCATCCAAATCTGTGGCTATCACTGTATCTCAGTGACAGCCATATATTTTAATTATATGGTCTATAAAGAAGCCCTTGCTTCTTTCTCTTCTAAATCTCCTCAGTTTCACTGGATGACCCCGACCCTAATGTTTAAGAGTTAGGGTTTTCCTATGCCACATGTAAATCAGGCTCCTTCCTCCTCTTTTCAAGTTCAAATATTCCAGTTTTTTCTTGCAGGAAGAATGTTTGATCCCCCAGATCATTTGGGAGTTCACTTTTGCACTTTTTTTTTTAGCTTACTGTATCCTTTTTAAACCTGGCAGCTGGGACTATATATGGTATTCCAACTATAAACGTAACAGATTTCTGTTATTGCTTTACAGTGTTGACAGTTTTCAATCCATTTTCATCCTTAACATGGAATTTGATATACTGTATTACAATGTTGGCAATTTTCAGTCCTTTTCCTTGCCGATGGAATCTGATTTTTTTCACCAATGTTATACATTGAGTTGATGTTTTCACCAAGTTCTCCTTTTGAGGCCAATATCCTTTTTCAGTTAGTCATAAGCAACTTAAATCATCTCTGGGTTTATGCAAAGTTAGGGTTTCCTGCCCCACTGGGGCATCACATTATACTTACTTAAACTGGACTATAGTTTAATATAGAATAGCCATTTGACTATTCACTTCATAATTATTTCCAGTCTTCACCATCTTGTTTGTAATCATATCTGCAAACTTGGGCAGCTTTCTCAAAATCATTCCAGCTCCTGTTCCCCCCTCCCCACCAATCGGGAAAAGTGCCCATCCATTTCTATTCTGTGCTTTCTGATTTTGAACCAATTAGCAATCCTTGAAGGGAGAAGTCCTCTTTATCCTGGGAATATGAGGATTATTGAGTTCGGAGGATGGACACTGCAAGTTACACATTGTCCAACATTATTTTATTGTTTTAGCTCTTTCACTGATTTTGGAGGGTGAGAAGGAAGAGGAAGGTGGAGGTACTCACCAGCTCTGAGTGGGGGAGATGCTGCAGGGTGTCACTTTCTCTGGTTCTTTAGTTTTCTTGATCTTCACTTGTGGCCGCTCATGATCAGGACTCCAATCCTGGGTAGCAGGAGAGGAGAGGAGAGGAAGAAAACGTGAAATCTGAATTTGGGCTGCATCCCATTCAGAATAAAAAAGAAGAAGAAAAGTTGAAAGTGGTTAAGGAATCGAAAGGGCAGCCTTGCAATAGACAGAACTTTGTTGATGTTGATACCTTTTTAGGTAGTTGGATCTGTCAGTCATCCTCCAGAAGTCTCTAATCACCACAGCATGAAAAGCATTATAATATTTTGGAGACAGGTGAAGTGGGTTTTCCAGCAAGAAATTATCTCAAGAGATGGATGATAGCTAGTCCAAAGAAGAAAAATAAAATCTGCCCTTCTAAAAAAGTATTGAAAAATGTATGGTTTAATTTAATAAAGTAATACATTTACCCTGAGAAAAATTTTCATCAAAACCTGCTGGCAATTTGTTTAGTGGGGTTTTTTTTAGTGCCTCCAACAATTTTTAGTATTATTTTGCAATTTTCCTCTTGACTTTTATGTGCGGAATATAGATAGACCTCAATTTACCACAATTTCTTTAGTGACTGTTCACTTAAGAAGATGCTGGGAAAAGTGATTTACAACTGCTCCGTGCACTTATGACTGTCACAGTGTCCCCATGGTGACATGATCAAAATTTGGACACTTGGCAACTGTCATATATTTATGACAGCTGCAGTGTTCCAGGGTCATGTGATTGCCATTTGCAACTTCCCCAATCAGCTTCCGATGAACAAATTCAATGGTGGAAGCTGGATTCACTTAACAACTATGTGATTCACTTAATGGCCCTGCAAAAAAGGTCATAAAATTGGGCACAACTCACTTAATGATTGCCTCACTTAGCAACAGAAGTTCTGCTGTCAGTTATGGTTGTAAGTCACTATTTCTCAAAAGCTATTAATAATTCTCAAAAACAATTAATTAGTGGAATGGCTTGCCTCTGGAAGTTGTGGGTACTCAATGTTTAGAGGTTTTAAGTAGAGATTGGACAGCCATTTGTCTAGAATGGTATAAAGCAGTATTGGCGAACCTTTTTGGCACCAAGTGCCGAAATGGGAGCGCGTGTGCGTGCATGTGTGTGGGGAAGCGCCAGAGGCCGGAAGAGCAATTCCCTGGTGTGCACGCATGGGAGCTCCGGAAACTGTAAGAGCAGCTCCTTGGTGCGCATGTGCGTGCTGGAAACCTGAGCTTCCAGTTTCTGGCATGCACATGTGCGCCAGTCACCTGGTCTTATGGTTTCTGGCACGCCTGTGTGCACTGAGACCAGCTGGCCAGCACGCATGCACACGCCGGAAACTGGAAGCTCAGCTTCCCGGGTCTGCATGCACGCCAGGGAGCTACTCTTCCGGTTTCCGGTGCTCCCATGTGCGCATAGGCCAGCTGGCCAGTGCACATGTGCGTGCCGGAACCCAGAAGATCAATGGGCGACAGCTGGTGTGCCCGGAGAGATGGCTCTGTGTGCAACTTTCGGCATGCTGCCATAGGTTTGCCATCACTGGTATAAAGTCTCCTGACTGAGTAGGGTGTTAGACTAGAAGACCTCCAAGATCCCTTCCAAATCTGTTATTCTGTATTCCATATAAATAGATTCCTGAAGCCTTCCTTCAACCAGGCCCCATTTGCCAGACTGTACAAAACCCTAGATAAGAGTGTAGCTGTAGGAATTCTTGCACTATCAAAACTTTTATATTTCATTTGGTGCCAAGAATTTTTATACAGTAAAACCCTATAATTTACCTTGAAAGAAATACAAAGGTAAATAGCATAATTAATTAAATCAGATTGTCAGCCTGAAAGGTCTGAAGATTCTTAAACCAAGCTGTGAAATTTAGCTCTAATTTTTAACTCATAATCTAATTTTTATGGCACTAAGCCAGAATTGTTAAGAGGTGTAAATGGGATGTTAAATGAAAGCAAAAATCTTTACTTCTTTCAAGGTATTTCTGGTAACTTGTCAAAAAAGGGACAAAGGAGATTACTTTTGTTATCAAACAATCTGAAATATTTCCGTAGCTATCAGCTGAATTGTTTTGTCACAGAGGATGTTAAAAATAACAGTTGGCTGTCAGCCTGAAGGCTCTGAAGAGAAAGAATTCTTTATTACTGAGGGGAGAAAACAACATGGAGAAGTGAGAGTATCTAGATTTAGAATAAACTGAACAGTGGATTTATTTTTTTCTCACTGGAAACTACAGGTAGAACTTGATTTATGAACATAATTGGGCCCCAAATTTCTGTTGCTGAGACATTTGTTAAGTGAGTTTTACCCCATTTTATGACCTGTCTTGCCACAGTTGTTAAGTGAATCCCTGCAATTAAATTAGTAACATGATTGTTAAGCGAATCTGGCTTCCCCATTGACTTTACTTGTTAAAAGGTCACAAGAAGTTATCACATGACCCCAAGACACTGCAGGCGTCATAAATGTGAGTCAGTTGCCAAATGTCTGAATTTCGAACCCATGACCATTGGGATGCTGCAACGGTAATAAGTGTGTAAAATGATCGTACAGTAACTCACTTTTTTCAGTGTTGTTGTAACTTTGAATGATCACTAAATGAATGTTGTAAGTCGAGGACTACCTGTATTACTATGTTGGGACATTTTTCTATATGTGCATAAATGGAAATCGGAAGGATTCTGAGACCATGCAACATGCTCTTCTCCTACCATTGAAGAAGAAATATTCCCCACCTCAAATTTTGGCCAGTTCATGGGCATTCCTGGGCCATTTCGGTTACGCCACCACTTAAGATCCTCTTGGTCATTTATCTCCTCAATGGCCTGATGCAAATCACTATAAACAGCTTGGACACTGAAGAAAAGGAGAAATAGAGATGAGAAGATTATCACATATACAAGCACGCACACACGCACAAAACATTCCCACTTAGGAGCAATGTGTACAAAACAAGTCTAACAGAGGATGCTGCCCTCAAGGCGTTTACAACGTTGTGAAACTGATTTACAGGTTTTTACAGGATGTACTGAGTTGCAACATTTGCCACGTGGAATTCTACTGTGCTTTCCAACCATTAAAAAAATATATCCAAGAGAGAAAGACTGAACAGTCTTATGTTTTGATTGATAGCGCAACCTGGTGCTTTTCAGGAAAATTGGCTACAAGGCAAGGCAGGTTGCAGTTTTAGCAGCTAGATTGCAGGATGTAGGAAAGAAGATCATATGGGTGAAAGGTGAATGGTGGTACATATTTGGGGAAGAGGTAAGATTTACCTTGGAAAGATGCTAAGGTATAGTTTAACTAGCTCCTGTTTTAAAGGTCAGGCCGTGAGATGGGGGATAGTGTAGAATGAGACTTTCTTAGTAGAAATGGTGGAGGCAAGAACAGCTTAGGCATTGATTGTCATGGAGAGAACCTCTCTGTGGTTACTAAGCAGAATGGGACGACTTGCCATGGCCAACTCGCTCCTATGACTCACCCCACCTGACTCGCTCTGGCTGTCTTCCTGCAACCGACTCACCAGGCCAACTTCCTGTGCCCAACTTGCCATAGGAGAACTGACAATAGGACAATTCAACATGGGATAACTCAACAGAGGGACCAAAGAGCGACAAGTGACTCAAGTTCTGGCTCACTCTAGCCTCGAGGACGTTTAACTTGAGAAGGTTCAAACCTAAAGTTGTCCTAGACTCATCATTTAGAGTTGGGCTTGATGGTGCATTATTGATCACATAATCAACTAGCAGTGAGGTTTCATCTATGAGAAGTTTCACCTATGCAAAGCTGAGAAGTTGAGAGTGGTAGCTCAAAAATAAAAAGTTTGAATGAGAAGGAAAGGAAAAGGAGAAATGGAAAACTTACCTAAGCCTTAACAGCAAGTTAGCTGGCTCACTGTGGCTGACTTGCCCCAACCATCTCACCCCGGTTGACTCACCCCAGCCAACTCACTTCAGCCAATTCACCACGGCTCACTGTGGGACAATTCAGTGTGGGATAACTCAAGAGAGGGGCAAGAGAATTGCAGGGGGCCTTGTCTTGCTTTAGATTTGAATCTTCTCAAATTAGAAGTCCTCGAGGCTGGGGTGAGCCAAAGCGTGGAGTCACCCATCTCGCTTATCCCTCTCTTGAATTATCCTGAAAAGCTATCCCAAGGAGAGTTGCCCACAGAGGGCCAGCCATGGCAAGATGGCCAAGGTAAGTTGGACATGTCAAGTTGTCCCATTTCAACACCAAGTGTCCAGCTGCAGGAAACATGGGCAGAAACAATTACAGTAGAGTGAGCAGATTTTAGAAGGGTTGGGGAAGGGGAGATGTTTAGTTCTGGGCAGGTCATTCAACAGTTCAGTATAACATTCATGTGCTTATAAATTGTTGCCTAATAATATTAGTAAAAGCTGTAGAACATCGACAACTGGAATTTTTTTTCCTGCAGGAGGGATGGAAGTAACCCCAAAGAGTTTCTCTATTAGTGGAAAGTTCAGGGCAACTGTGATGAGAATATATTCTATAGCCGTGATGGCGAACCTATGGCACGGGTGCCACAGGTGGCACGCGGAGCCATATTGGTGGGCATGCGAGTGTTGCCCT
>JANHZT010011009.1:389916-401194 GCA_032468215.1 Stegonotus admiraltiensis | reverse complement strand
AAAGGATGGAAGGCTGAGTCAACTTTGAGCCTGGTGAGAATTGAACTCGCAGTAATTGCAGGCAGCTGGAAGTTAAAACTGCCTTAGGAGGCATTAATCTCCTACGCCACTCAGGCTCCTTTTCTTAGGTATTGTACAAGATTCTAAGCTTAACTGTCCACTGTCAAGTTTAGCTAATCCTAACAATTTATAGTTAACCTAAATAGAAAAATAACAAAATAATTATAGACATTCATACTGTTGATGTGATATATTTTAATGATTGATTTTCCCTTCTTTGAAACCTTTCAGGAAATGTAGGGATCCTACTTATCAAGTAAAATTTATTATGGACCAGGCTTAAAAGCCTTGTTGCATTTTGCAGAATAAACATATTTCATAGAGGGAAGAAACTTGTGTTGCAATAATAATTTCAAAAAATAAATCCTTTGGGAGAAGCACCGAAAGAAGGGGACAGAACTTCAAAAACCATTGGATGTAATTACTCAATTGAACTGTATATAACTTTGAGATATTTTATACAGGAATACTTTGCCACCTGTAACAAGAACTGACATAAATTAAAAATGTATATATATCACCATTCTGCTAGAGCAAAGGAACTATTACTGGAAATAGGGAGGAACTTAATGGGTCAAATATAGTCAGCTTATTTTTGTGAGCTAAAGAGCAACCAGAATTTTGGTGCAGGAGTATTTCACTTTTTCTGGGCCAATGCCATACTTCATTTTTAAGTGGTGCATTGGGACCTACAGAACAATTAAGTCCTATTTAATCAAATGTAGATTTATACTATAATTAAATTCAGTTGTTACATATTTCATTATTTCCCACTTCTATTGCATGAAAATTATAATTTTGTAATAACCATTACAGGTCTCCTATAGTGTTGCTCAAGGGCTATTTCTGATCCCTGGGCCTCTGATTACGCACTTCCAGTGCACAATCTTGTTCAACAACCATATCCACTTCCCTACCTTGATATGAATGATTTTTTAAACAATGGCTTATTGATTAATCTGTGACTGATTAGTATATAACACTAAGCCATAAACTAAAACCCATTTGGGATGAGTCCACATAATATGCTAACCCAAAACCAAATAAACCACTGATGTGATGATTCAGCAGTACAGACTGGTTTGTTTTCTAATGTTGGTGACAGTTCTGATTAACTATTGCATTTTTGAGTTTTTATATCCAAACAAATGACATGTAATGAAACTGCCTTCTTCACCCTGGTTCCTTCCAGATGTACTGCATTGCTACTCCCAAAATGTTGAAATCTAACGTATTTAGAAAACCACAGATTTAATAGAGAATGATTCTTTTTTTACTTCTAAAGTAATATTAAACTGATTGGGGCTAGAATGCATTTCTTCTGTTTAATTTCCTGCCAAAAAGTCATTTCACTACTGTAATTGTTGGCATAACATTTGTGGATTTAGAGATCCACCCGAGGTAATACACTGAAGTCTGATTTTTCCTTTCCTCCACCATAAAACCATGCACACTTCTGGATTTGTATGTTGCCTTTTCATTTGCCTTGCTTGATGCAGCTGCTTTATTTAAGATCTTTATCAGATGAAGGGATCTGAAAACTATATAATCTTGCCCATAATTGTACTTGGTTGGCCCCAACTATTGTCTTGCTTGATTGTGGGTTTCCATTTTCTTTCCTTGGCTTTGTGCTTCTCCTTCTCATCCCCCACCATTCCTCTCCCTGAACTTCCAGCCAGCCTGCCAAGGGATTTTGGACAGCATGGCTTGAAAATGGACTGATCCATTGAATACTAGATGGAAAAGACATTTGAAAAAGAGGAATGTGGGATGGGAAAAGGCTGCAGATGGGAGAACATGTGTTTGCAGTTAACTGGGACTGTGGGCTAGAAAATAAATAGCATATTGCAGAGAAGAGCACAGCAGTAGCATCAACCCAGCAAGGATGCAAAGAGCAAAATCAGGATCTGTTCAGCTCCATAAAATGAAATGTGCTGTAGACAACTGAATTTTCTGAACGTCTGAAAGCTATTCCTTCTCTGAAAGTGACTTTAATTTCAAATAACAAATCAGGGATGCACTGTTTTGGGAAACGTAAAAGTCAGCATTTCCTGGATTCTTATGCAGAATTTACACATTGTTTGTTTGATTTGGGGTTTGCTTGCCTCTAAATTTATCAATTGTGGTTAATTAAAAAATTAAAGAAACCCTGGGTTAGCAAAATGAGTGGTTAGTGCCAGTTTAGTGTAATTTCCTATGAGTCAAAGGGAAGAAGGAACTGTTTTTTTGCACCCATCCAGTGGTCGCTACTCAATAGCTATCGGAAACTACCAGAGACCTCAAAGGTCCTTTTTAAAAAGGTAACTGAACTGCTTTTTCCTTGGGAAAGAATGAAGCTTCTCAGAACTGATGAAGTTTCTTGGATGAGAAGCGAAACATCTTCTTCTTCCTCAAGGAAAAAACAGTCCAGAGGCCTTTGGGAAAAACACCTTTGAGACAACTATGACCTGGATGACTGAGAATCTCCACAGATACTAGAGACACTAGGTACCTGGAATTTTGCAGCTGTGATTACTAAGCTAGAAAAAAGTCATCATATGTTCTTTGAGGGTTTGTTCTGGGATACTTTTTTTCCATCCTGGTTTTCTGCAGCTGTATTAGATTTACAGCGATCAGAATTCTAACCCAGCATGGCCAATTGAGTTGTGTTCCACCCTATCTGGTGGTTCTTTTAAATGGGGGGTGCAGCCCCAATGATAGGCCAGATCATACTGACCATATGACCTCGTAACTGGATCTTCACCTTTGCAATAATTTCTGAATTATCTGTATATCTGGTAGCCTATCCACGGAGGAAATTCAGTGTCAGAATTGGGGATGGGTGTTTTCATTTTTTTTTCTGATGCCCAATATTTGCTTTGACACTTATAATCTTTCTCAACCAGCAGACTTCAAAGAAGGGATAAATGTCTCTTGTTGGAAGTTTGAATTAATCTCGTGTAGGGATTCTGAGCTTAGCTGGTAGACCGGCCAAGTTACCCACCCTTCATTTAAAGTCCATCTAATTATTTCTGAGTGACCAGAGGGTTATGTTAGGGGCTTCCTAGCAATTAGCCCATTATCCCACATTCTTGTTATTTATCTTCTGCTATGCATGCAGCTGTCAGCATGCCACAGACAAGTTTTCCACGCCCCACCCTGCTTCCACCCCATTCTTTCAATTTCAGGCTTAATTTAAGTAAGAGAAGTGTTAGAAACTGGTATTCCTTCCCTTCACTTGGGAGACCTAGAAATAGTAAATCTGCTAGAACTGCAAGAACAAGAAAACAATTTTGTCCTATAATAGGGTAGGTTTCAATTAGATAAGACTATGCAACTAAACAGGACAAAACTGGAAACAAATATTGGAGAATTACTATTTTCCTGTGAAGGCAGAACCTTTGTTTCTACATGGACTGTGGTTATTACAGGCTGCAAATTGTTCCATGCTTGGCATCTGACTTTTCTTAAATCCTGGGATTATATATGGACTGTTTCCGTGTTCTGGCCTGCAACTGCTATCTTGTCTATCATGATGACAACTCCCAAGATATGAATACTGCACAATTGGCCTGTGAACTCCCCTGAAGCCCATCTAGACAAGTGAGTGACATAAAACCATAAAATGGTAGTCTCCGTCTTGGTTTAGCAGCTTTGCTGTTTGCAAATCATGATTTATACCATAGTGTGCAAACTCGGCCATTATAACTTATCATTCATATAATATGTACTTAGTCTTGAGGAAAAACACAAATATTTTAAAGATCCATATTCAATGTATTTTTCCAGAAAGACGTTTGTACAGATGAAGATAATATTTAAACAAATCATGGTTAAAAGGCTAAGAAATTGAAATTGGTTTTGGCTAATTCTTTGCTGTTGCGGTAATAGGAATAGCCAAAGGGAACAGCCATATTTTAAATACTATTGATCTAAATAAGATGCACAATAATTTTCTAGTGATTTACAATAGCAAATCTGGCAATTAAAAAAAAGGAATTGAATATTTTTTAAATGTTGAATTGGTGTTTCTTCCTTTTAAAAATGGACCACAAACCAACAAATGCAATGTAAGTCAGCATTGTACAGAGTTGGAAAATGCTGGATCAGGGGCATAGACTCATCCACTCACCTAGTCGCTCTCTCAACCCAACCCACCATACAGGGTTGCATTTGTAGGGAGAGATAGGAGAAGGGATCAATAGGATGATCTTGAACTCCTAAATTAAAAGTGGGATATGAATCTAATAAGTTGTCCAATACTGTTCGGTAACTTTCCCGATTTCCTCAAATATTGTAATTGGCTACTTGCATCAAAGATAATAAGAAGACTAATTTGGTGTAGTGATTAAGACATCAGGCTAGAAACGGGAGACTGGAAATTCTATCCCACTTTAGGCAGGAAGCTAGCTTAGGCCTGTCACTCTCTCTCAGCCCTGGGAAGGACAAGGCTTCTGAAAAACCTTAGGAAAACTGCAGAGATTAATGTACCCAGTTGTCAAGGATCAAAAGCTGACTCAAAGGCACAAACAGACAAGCATAGCATGTATTAATTTGCTTACAATATCATCAAAACAGTCTAGAAAAGTACAATGTATGTAATTTTAATATTAATAATAGTAATATTAATTTTAGTGGACTAGTTGATAACCTGGCGTTGCCTGGGTATTTACTTATCCCAATCCTTTATTAGACAGGAAGAGCAACTTCACCCTGAGCCCTGATTTCAGCGAGAATTAAATTAGTTAAAAATGTTCTCCCTGTGCCCCTCAAAATCATCAAGTAAAATGATACTACCTTGTTGTTTTGCTAGCTGATCCATGATCATTTGGTATGCTTTTTTCTGATGTTGATTTAGAAGAGGCTTCTTGTCCACGATATATGCAATAAGCTGTTCAACATTGTAGTTCTTTTCTTATATGTAATCTGTGTGAAGTATGTTGTGTCGGTCTCGTAGTGGTGCAGGCCGGCCAAGTTGCAGTCATGTTTTATTGATCATGGCCATACATTTGTCCTCAAGAATAATCAAAGCCTTGTTGAAAATATCCAGACCAAACGTAATTTCTAATGTTGGATTTTCTCCCTTACCAGAGGGAGCCCCCTTGTGGAGTACTGTGAAGTCCTTATCATGGCAACTCCACTGTGCTGTACAGTAGAAGCCATTTTAAGGCAGTCCAGTAGAAGCCATTTTAAGGCACAACAGGCTGTATCTTAACAGAACACACACCCTGAGGAGTGTTAGGGGTGTCTTATCCCCACAGTATTTCTTTCCAGAGAGTATGCAATTTTTGTAACTCAAAAGAACCTGTTATGGTTAATATTTTAGTATATTTTTAAACAAAGTTTCTGTGCATTATTCATCGCACGTGATATATTATTCTAATAAATTTATAAATTTATGAATTTAACCAAACCAGTTGGAACTTGCTGTCATATTTTTTGCAAAATATATTCAACAGTATTGGTTTCTAGCGATGATTACATTTCTAATCCTATAACACCCTGCCTTTTTTAGCCTTGAATTGAATGAATGTATTTTTACGCTTAAAAAGGTGGTGACTGAGGAAGGGTGGGAACCCAGATTGTTTCTCTACATAATGTATATTATGTAAACCCAACCAGCTATTGTTTATTCAACTAACTATGGTGAAAAAAAACCCTAATATTCAACCAATACGGTGCAAATCCAGTCATTGTCTATTGCAATGTGCCCCTAGCACAATGTAGGTGGGCATCTAATCTTCCTTTGATCCTTTTTGTTTTAGATCCCAAAAATAATCACAGAAATACTACTCTGTGAAACTGGTCCTAATAAATTATTTAGGAATGTTAAAAATATACCACTCAGACGTAAATTCTTCTCCTGTTAGCCTAATTTTGTAATCTTCCCCTTGGCTAAAACCAAATTTGGTCATAAGCCGAATGCATCTTTCAAAATAAATAAATAAATAAATATCTGGCAAATCCTGCATGCTAACTTGAAAAGTATTTGGGATTTTAAAAAGGCTCAAAGTGCCAAGAGATCAGCCAGCTAAGGAGTGATGGGTTTGAGCATAAGTTAATGGTCAGCAGAATGAGAGAGATGTGCTGTCATTAGAGATGTCATATTTCCATGTGGTTGGCAAGGCTAGGCCAACAGAGGGATGAAGGAAGAACACACTTCAGCTACCTGCTATGCACTTCCAACTCATAGACACAACTGCACTGAACTGTACAATTTTATTCCAGCTCTAATTCTAGTTGAAAATTTCTCTCTTCCTTTCATAGCTACAGGAAAGGGGAAGTAGTCCCTTTACCAACAGTCACCCTACCTATGTAACTCTCCACCCCTATTACAGCAAATCGCATCAGTTTAAAACATTAAAAGAGCAAGCACAAGAGAGGCAATTCAGGTAATCCTTGGCTTACAATCAGTCGCTTAGCAACTGTTGAAAGTTACAACAGACCCCACCCCAAAGCTTCTGATGGCTGGCAGCTCCCTGCTAGTGGTCATGTGGCTACATTTTTGGCACTTGGCAACCAACCCTCATTTACAGCTGTTGCATGTGACTGCAATTTTTGACAATTATGCTAAAAACCAGCATTTACTTCTGGTCTCTGGCAAAAGCGCCCTCATAGTGAACGGTGGGTTTGCTAAAGGGCCACCATTAGTGAGCTGTTGGACAGGATTACTTGATCTGTTGTGTGGATGTTTGGGTGGTTTAGGGGTGGGGAATCGTGGTGGGTGGGAGTGCGTTTGAGGATTGTTATGTGTGTTGGACCTGGTCTTTGGGTGTTAAGTGAATTTCGTTGTATGGATATGCTATGCATACACGTACAATGACAATAAAGTTATTATTGTTATTATTATTAATAATTGCAACATTCGCTTAAAAATTGTGTTTGCTTTGTAACAGCCACAAAAAGAGATCTGTGAAATTGGGTTGGTCACATGATCTGTTTTACAATTGTCACAATTTACAACCATAATCGGCAAACTTTATTACAGTCATAAATCGAGGAGTACTTGTAATGTGTAGGGGCTCTGGCACAATTTCTCTGTCCTGGTATACGTGGACTACAGAAATGGTAAGGGATGCTGATGAAGAGAAGCAGGAAATGGACCTCTGGCACATCAGTGCGTTGCAACATTAAATTTCCTTCAAGCACAGGAAAACAGAAGCACATTGTTCATTCTTCCTTTACTTATACAGAATAGCCTGTGAATCCAAAAAACTGCCCCACACAATTAGGAAGTGTGTAAAGAGGACAACCAGACTTCGAAATGTAACCACTGTATGCATCTCCTTTCTTTCCCCATCACTCCTTCTACCAAATTTAATAAAATCAAACATTATTCCAACATTCATTTTCCACTGTCTCACTGTGGTGATACAGAATCTAGATAAAGGACTCCTGAGAGGGAAAATGATGGTGGAGTTGCAATTTCATTTCCTTCTTGACTGGAGGTTTTCCTTCCGAGAACAAAGAAGCAGTGTTAGGAAAACTAAGAATAATTACAATGGAAGCTCAAATATCATTTGAGGCTCCTTGAAATGCTATGAATAAAGGGGTAGGGCGCGAGGGAGGCATTTGCATAGGGGTCTCAGCTGATAATTTCTGTGTTGTGAAAGTCCATTGTTCTGCCAAAATATCTTCTGTTGGCCAAAGATGCAGGTACATTTTTGTCTTGCAAGATCATTGCCTGGTGCATGGAAAGGAGACTTTTGCTCTGTATACACTGAGGGTCCACTGCAACCCCTAAGGGGGAAGGTACACGGTGTGGCATTCCCACTGCTGTAACCAGTCATATGATGAAGTTCAGGTGTGAATCCAATTTTGCATTAAAACAGTACCCTTCATTCTTCTCTCTTCTACCCATGTATTTATGGAGCATTTATGTTTGAAGATGAAGGCTGTATTATAATTACAATTGTAAACAAACCAGAAATAAGGTAATCAGTCTCACAGGTGAGCAGATCAAAGCAACTGAGGTTTGTTTTCTCTACTTTTTTAGCAGCTCTTGTCTTTATAATCTTGTAGACGTTTGTTTTTTTAATGGAGCTCAAAAACGTAGTAGGAAGAAGACAGGAGCTACTTACTAAGCAAGTATACTAAGCTGCTGCCGCCGCCTAACCCCACCACCTAGAACGGGCCAAAAATGGGATATGCAGAGGCCGAAAATGGGGTGCACAGAGGCCGAAAATAGGGCATGTGGAGGCAGTGTTAGGTGGCAGCAGTGATGGTCAGAGATGGGGGCGATGAGCGGTGGATCCCTGCAGCCTGGAACAGCCGATAGGTGGTATTCCGGGAGGCTGATCCAACCGCCAATCAGCTGCTTGTGCTAAATCAGGCTGTGCTGAAACTGACCAGGCTGTTTGCTGCAAGGAGGTAAATTGCTGGGAGACAAAGTTTGAAGGGTGGGGGCTGGCAGGTGGGCAGAGCTTCAGCAACATTCAATGCATAAGATGCACAGATATTTCCACCCACTTTTGGGGGGGGGGCGGAAGTGCATCTTATACACCGAAAAATATGGTAATTTAACAACTAGTTCATCCTAAAGACTGGGTGGGTGTGGCTGGGGAGGTGTCATTTGACTGAGGTCTCATGGTCAACTTGATGTCACTCATGGCAAGGTGGGCAGTGCAGGCGGGCCGAAGCGGCGGTGGCCAGAGCCTTAGACTTACCTTTGTGCAGCAACAGTAACAGCAACAGTGATTCTCCAATGTCTCATCTCTTGCTGGGTCTTGCTACCTGACAGTCAGGGTTTTTAAAAAGGGTTTTGCAGCAGGAAACGGCAGGTGGATACTTCCAACCTTTGTTGGTGCAGCTGGACATACGACCCCGCCCTGAGATACTGGCCTGCAGCCACTGCCTCTTTGCCGGTGCACAGCCCAGCTCCCTACTGAGTCTTCCTTTGCCATTCTCCGCTGCCTCCCATGCGGCTCAACTACCTGCCTGCCTGGTGAGCCTTCCTTCGCCTCTTTGCCGGCATGAGGGGCCTCTAGTCGCTGCCTCTTTGCCAGCACGAGGGGCCTCCAGCCGCCGCTCTTTTTCAGCAAGAGAAGTCTCCAGCCACCCCTCTTTTTCTGTGCAAGAAGGCTCCAGCCACTGCCTCTTTTCCGGCGTGAGGGGCCTCCAGCTGCCGCTCTTTTCTGGTACAAGAAGCCTCCAGCTGCTGCTCTTTTTTGGCACAAGAAGCATCCAGCCGCCACTCTTTTCCGGCGTGAAAAGCTGAGGCTGCTTGCACCAGCAAAGAGGCAACAGCTGGAGGCCCCTTGTGCTGGTAAAGAGGCAGTGGCTGGAGGCCCCTCATGCTGGCAAAGAGGCGAAGAAAGGCTCACCAGGAAGGCAGGTAGTTGAACCGTGTGGGAGGCAGTGGAGAATGGCAAAGGAAGACTCGGTAGGGAGCTGGGCTGCGTGCGAGACTGGGCAGGCAAGGCAGGCAAGTGGGCTGGGCTGCAGGGGCCACCTGGTCAAAGCAAGCAAGCTAGCAAGCGAGGGAACCAGAGTGCAGCAGCTGCTATGCTGCAGCCAAGGCAGGCAAGGTGAGATAAGGGGTGACTGGGAGGGGCAGGGTGGGAGGGGCCGGTCAGTGGTGCAATTAGCTGGTTTTCCGAACTGTGCAAAATCTTAACAACTGGTTCTCCTGAACCGGTCCGAACCAGCTGAATCCCATCTCTGGTCCCAAACCTAGATTCTGTGGTTAGTTGATGGTACTGTATGTTTTGCAAACCCACAAAAAATATAGTTTATTCAATAAACCCATTTTCAGGTTTTGCACAAATATAAAAATTTGACTTATTGCATCCAGAATTTGCTAAATGGCCTGTGGTGTCTATTAAACTGAGATACTTTATATATCATGCCCCCTGTTCTTAAACAAAAAAATTCCAAGCATTGTAAAATTTTCTCCACGAACAATTAATGTTGCTTCTTTCAATTGTCCTTTTTTTCTAGTTCATAATAACATGTTTAAATTACAATCAGAACTGCTTTAGAAACTGCAGCCTTTCAGAAGCCCTGACCTCCCAGGAGTTTCCAATCAATAGGGTTAATAATGCTGGCCACTAAAATGAGAGATGCTAGGTGGGAGATAGAGGTCCAGAGATTTTCTAATGCAATTCAGCAGCCTTGTTTAAAATGGCACCCAAGTTGGAATCCCATATCTACAAAATGCCACATTGGAAAGTGGGAGGCATACAGTATTTCAACAGTGGGAATCTGGTAATTCCATCAGGATTCCGAAGTATCTCTCAGAGTAACAGATATTCCAGAGAAATTGATTATGTATTTGTTAGATTGTTATACTTTTTCATTTTTGTAAATAATAAATATTTATAAAAATTCATTTTTATAAATAAATAGCAGCGAACATACATAATACTCTTTCTTCCTTGCATTTTCCCCACAAACAACAACCTTATGAGGTGGGTTGGGCTAAGAGAGAGTGACTGACTCAAAGTCACCCAGTTGGCTTTCATACCTATGGCAGGACCAGGATTTACAATCTCCTAGTTTCTAGGATAGTACCTTAACTGCTAGACCAAATTGACTTTATATTTCTATATATTATATTTGAAGGTCCCAACTAAGCCTTTTTTTTTTGCATTTTACATTTAGTTACACTGCATTGCACTTGCCATATTCTTGTCATTCCTGCATTTTGGAGTTGTTCATTTTAAGTTCTGTCCAGCCCCCACATTGTTTTTAACTTCTCCAAATAATGTGATATCAGCAGATACAGTCTTCTCTGCCAGTGTGTCCAAAATCTACATCTGTTGAACTATTGTGTGCCAGAAGTTGTTAAAGATTTAACAGTCCTGCCACGAAGTGTATATTTGCCTTTCTAAACTATATTTCTCAGTTTAAACAGCTCTGAACAATTCACACATTATTCAGAGGTTTCATCCCACCAAAGTTACTCCTCATCCAGGCTCCATTACTGGGGTAGGCAGAATGGCCGCTTCTTCCATTTTCTATTCCGTATAGCCTCTAGGACTACATTAAACTCCCCTCCTACCACTGAGATCCAGCACTGCGATTTAATTTTATTTTGGCTCCAATTGCTTTTTCCACAAGCCAAAAAAGAAAGAAAAAAGAACCTGGAAAATAAGAAGAGGGGAGAGAAGGCAGTTCCCAGCTGGAGTTGGCAAGGGCTTGGCTGGGCTGCGAAGACGGCTCAAGGTTTGTTCTAGGGGAAATGGCTCCTCTCTGCCTCTCAAATTTGGCTGCACTGCCTGTAGTTTTCCATCCAACT
>JANHZT010011009.1:333259-357523 GCA_032468215.1 Stegonotus admiraltiensis | reverse complement strand
CAGGGATCACCACCACTCATCACTGCCATTGCTTGTCACTGCCTCCACACACCCCATTTTCGGCCTCCACACATCCCATTTTCAGCCCGTTCCCCCACACCACTTGGAATGGGCCGAAAACGGGATGTGCGGAGGCCAAAAATGGGGCATGCGGAGGTGGCGATAGGCAGCAATGGGTGGCCATGGCAGTGGCAATCCCTGCAGCCTGGAACAGCTGATTGGCGGTATTCTGGGAGGCTGATCAAACTGCCAATCTGCTGCTTGTGCTAAATCAGGCTATGCTGAAGCTGACCCGGCTATTTGCTGTTGCTGCATGGCGGCAAATTGCTGGGAGGCAGAAGAAGAGGCAGATTTTGTTTTCTTGTTTTCCTCTCCAAAAGCTAGGTGTGTCTTATGGTTCAGAGCATCTTATAGTGTGAAAAATATGGTATATGTTGGATAATTTATTTTTCAGCCCCACAGTTTAATGATATTATTTTTACCCCACATGGAGGGCATCTGCACATCTATCATGGCCAGTGTGAATTCAGATCAGTGTGGTCCATAATGGGGCTGGTTAAATCCAGATGGTTTTTCCAAGATGCAAGGCAAAATTTCACTACACAAATGATTACAATAACATGTTTAAAAATATACCTTAAACGAAGGAATCAAGGCATTAAGAAGAAGAGAAACCCTACCTTAATTTCTTGGGGCATAAAATAGAGAGAGAAGGTAAATGTTGGCAGAGTTTGATGACCTATCTGAGATCTTTGAGGTACTCTAGATCAGAAAACAAACTACACAAATTTGACGGAAACTGTATGTATTGATACAGGCTACAGTAACAGAATCTTAATAGGTTGACTGTGCTTTTCCTTCTCTTCTTCTTATACCCCACAAAACTAGAACAGAGCCAGCCTACGTTTCATCTTAACTTTGTTTCTCAGCTTTACAACATGATTTTGTAACATCTCTGCACAATTTCTCCAAAGTCATCTGCGTGGCTCTCTGCACAGCCTCATCGATGCTCTGTGAGCTGTGAGGGCTTTCTTCACCAAGTCTCTCAGCAGGAATATGTAGCAGCAAGTAGCCCACCATAAACTCTAGAAGCCTTAGGTAGCATGACTAAGAGTAAGAGATGGTGGAAGCTGTAGTTTAGCATAATCTCAGAAACCACATATTGCCCAGTCTGATTCACAACATCATTTTAATTCAATTCTTGAAGTAAAACGAGCAAAAAGCATGCAAATAGATAATCCTGCAGGCAATTTTACTCAGAAGTAATCTCCCTTGGATTTAAGGGAGGTTGTTTCCATATATCAAACGATTATATCTAAAAAGTGTACCATATACAATAATACAGAGAAAATATAAGGTTTTTCTCTCGTAATATAAGAATTCAAAATTACTCAGTGAAGTGGGCTGACACCATACAAGTAATCCTCTTATGACCATAATTGAACCTAACATTTCTGTTGCTAAGCAAGACAGTTGTTAAGTGAATTTTGTCCCATTTTATGACCTTTCTTGCCACGGTTGTTAAGTGAATTGTTACAGTTGTTAAGTTAGTAACATGGTTTTTAAGTGAATCTGGCATCTCCATTGGCTTTTGCTTGTCAGGTGACAAAAGGTGATCACGACTGTGGGACCCTGCAACTGTCACTAAATGAACTATTCTAAGTCAAATATTACTTGTATTTAAGAAAGTGATTCAATATATATTTACTATTTCAAAATCACTGTTACAAATGATGCACTCTCTGATAGCTTTCAGAAAGGATTAGTCGAATCCAGAAGAGAATGACAAGGGTTAATAATCAGGATGGCAAAATTAAAACTTCCATGTTCAGCAGTAGTATATCACAGATTCTGTGTTGCATTGAGACACGCACAGCAGGAAAGGCTTCTTTTCTTCAACTCCTGTGTGAATTTTCAAGGGAAATTTGGTTAATCTTTGTATGTAAAAGGATGTTTTAAAAAAGAATTAAGGTAATCTTGTCAGAAACTTTTTAAAAAAACTTATTTCCTAAAGGGTTGTGCAGTTATAACAAGTACCTGCCAAAAAGCTGAAAATGTCTTCATGGCAGATTTTCAGTCAGTTCATGCTGGACAATGAAAGTATGCAGAATATAAATTCTTTACTGAGGATCACAGGTAGGGGTATCAAAGAAATCAAAATGGCGGCCACAACTGTACAATTATAGCCTGCCCCTTTATACCTGCTATAATGGGACTTTTATGGTACAATTGGAATTTTGATCTTTTGTTACCCCACTCCAGAGGGGTGCTTCATCATTCTGCCTCTACCTCAGGATTTCCAAAATTTGGCAACTTGGAGATGTGTAGACTTCAATTCCCAGAATTCCCCAGCCAGCAGGAATTCTGGGAATTGAAGTCCATGCATCTCAAAGTTGCCAAATTTGGGAAATCCTGCCTATCTTGATTTCAGATGGAAACTACAGTTCCAGACAAGTGTAGATGGTTTCCAGATACTTATTGGTGTCTACACAATCAGGACTAGTGCTAAATTGCCTAGTATCCAAAACAAAGAATACCTTTTAGTCTGCTGTCTCCATTCATCTTAAAGATTTCCTTTTATTATTTATAGCATGAATAATAGTTGTGTTTTTTTATTATTTATAGTGTTTAGCATTCATGGGTAGGCCAGCTGCTTGGTAATATCACCTTGTTTCACTAATTATTATCTTGATGAAAGGCAGCAAACTGGAAACTGAGAAGCAGACATGATCTAAACTTTGTTTTTATAACTAGTCAGATGACAATCTATTTTTACTATGTAAACTTTGTTCCCTTTGGAAAAAAGCCTCCAGTCACTACTGAAGATTAGTTCACATACAACAATAAAATAAATATAATTTAGCATGCTTGTTTGTGAATTAACATGTCAAACATAGCTCATGGAGTTTATTAACTATGACATTATGGATCAGCCAGTTTCATAAATCCATCCAATCATGACTTATTCAATAAGGTGTAGGTTGTCAAACTTGTTTGACTTGCAGGGTACATTGTTGCCTTCAATTGTGGATTAAGATTATGGGATGATTTTGGCCCCTTAAAACTTTCCTCCCGAAACTGGGAAAGAATTCATTGGATTTGGAATTTGTGAGGAGCCAAATAGTTGCTCACCTATTAAATATTACTAGATATCTTTGCAGAGAACATGCAATGAAAGATAGCAATTTAGGTAGAAATGGTAAAAAATACAGCAAGTAGATGGGGAAAATTTAAAAGTTGAATGCAAATGGGGTCCTTAAATTTGGGTGGAAAAACATAAAAGAACACATTAAGACAGAAGAGTTCATATATTACGGAACAGCAACTGGTAGAAAACTGAGAAAGTTGATGGATGGAGTTAATATGTTCTTCAAAAAGATAGCAATAAAGTTTAAGGAACAAGGATATATATGAATCATTGCATGAACTTGCTTTGCTTTACGACAGAAAGGAATGGTGAATGATGTTGGTGTAAACCAGATTTGGTTGTATTTCTAACTTTTCTTGTTTTATGCCTCTAATTTCTCAGGCATGCTATTTCTTGTTCCTTTCTTCACTTTGCATAATGTTGTTTATCCCAAAAGAGATTTGGGGATAAACAACATATTTGTTTTTAATTTTTGCCATGTCTAATAGAGACTTTTCAGCTATAACTACCTGCAGATGTTTCCCTGGAGACAGCAATAAATGAGAAGGTAAAAAAGGGCATCTGCCCCACAATCAAGAAGGTTTTTTGTTCTTCTCAAGGTAAGAAATTAACACAACAGCCATTCAGTTCAGAAGATGAACTGGCTGCCTTTGAAAAGTTTGTAAAATTACACCCAGTCTAGGCTATACTTGCACTACTGTATCCAATGTGAGACACTTACCAAAGATTGTATCAGTGTATCTCAACCTCAGCAACTTTAAGATGCATGGACTTCCATTCGGAATAGGAAGGTTTACTGCAGTCAATGTCCAATCTTGCATTTTAAAGTTGCTGAGGTTTAAAAATAGTGGATAAATAAATCTGTTCGGTCCCGGAAGGTGGCATTTTTGTGTGTGTGTGAAAAAACAGGTTTCCAATCCGAGGGTTGAGCTTTCCATTAAACGACGTCTTTGAATTCTCAGGCCCAACTTCAAAAACAATGCCAAGATATGCAAAAACACCGCTTTGACAAACGCCGTTCCTCCTCGCTTACATATGCCATTTCCCTTCGGTTCTCTTCGGAAACGGTCGAGAAGTCTCGGGGAGTCCCGCAAAGAGCCAACCTTAAACAAAGGAACCGCGGTGTGTCGATCGTTCGGCCATCTTCGGCACATTCATGTTTTTTTTTTCTCTCTCTCTCTCTCTCTCTCTCTCTCGACCATTTCCGAATTCCTTCGGCTATTTCCGGTTCCTCTCGGGGAATTCCGGCCTCGCTCGGTCTCCGGGGAAGCAGCAGCTGCCGCACCGCCACCGCCGGAGCAGTAGTTAGAAAAGTCTTGGCGGAATGGAAGGTACGCGCGGACGCCCCCTCCCCTCCCCGCGAAGGGCTGGCGACCAAGTGCGAAGCCACGCCCCCCGCGGCTACGGGGCTTGCTAGAGAGGAGATCCTGTTGGCGTCACTCACACTGAGCAAGGTCAAAGGTCGCGGCTGGGATGTTTAAGTCGGGTCCAGGGCTTACAAAGTTTATTGGCTGAGCGATGTGATAGACCGGCAGTGGGGGGGGGGGGGGCGGCCGGTTCTGAGTTCCAGTCTAGCTCCGTTTGTCATTCATCGATCCGTTTTTCTTTCAAGAGCCTCAAAGGGTGCAGGATGTGGGCGTGTCCCGCGCCCCGAATCCCTCTGGAGACCCCGATCCTGAAGAGACCATCCGAAGCCTGCAAGCCCAGTTGGCAGCCGCCTTGGCCGAAGTGGAGACAGTTCGAGCTGTGGCTGCTGTGAGCGAAGGCACCAAGCAGGAGGCGGTGGAGGCTGTCCAGCGCCGGTGCCAGGAAGAGGTGGCTTCCTTGCAGACTATCTTGAAAGGTGAAGGAGTGCAGGTCATGGTGGGTGGGGAAGGAGCTGGGGTTGTTTTGCTCAAGTGCTTTAAGCCATTCCCTCCAGACCTAATCAGATCTTGCCTTGGAGGTGGCAGTTTAAAAGTTGTATTTCCTTTCTAGATACCATTTCCAGCTATGAGACCCGTCTATCAGCTTTCCAGCGTGACAACCGGGAAAATGTTTGGAGCAGGCTGCCAAGGACCAACCCTCTGGACTCATTGGAGAAACAGATGGAAAAAGTAAGCAATGCACTCAACCAGAATCCCTCTTTGAGGGCTAAACTGAATTTCCAGTGGGCAGGAAAAAAAAAAAACTTATGTCTGTCTCTCTCTGCAGGCACAAGAGGATACTCAGCGACTCCGGGCCATTGTTCTGCCGATGGAGCAGGAAATTGCTGAACTGAAAGCAAAACTGGCCCACGCTGAGAGTCTGGTTCAGGAGCTGCAGAGTGAGGAGGTGAGATAGAAAAGAGGGACAGAAGGAAAGGTAAATATCGGAAAAGATGAGTGAAAGCTGCTTAATAGGGTAAAAAAACTGAGAAAAGGAGGAAGGATAAAATATCTTACAAAATATATCTAAAACTGATGGCTGTCTTAGAATAGATGCCAAGCCTTGGTGCATGTAATACCAGAAATGTTAGTCTGCAACTCTAAGCCTAAGTGTTGCAGGTGGAGCTCTAAAAAGTATATAGATTGGCAAGAAAGACAGAGATGTGTGACTGGGCCAGAAAATGAATGACATGAGGACAAAATAAATTTTACGGGATGATTAAAAGCCTGGGAAAGTTGTAGATAAATCACTAGTGGGAAAAAATTGTTTATTCAAGCACACTTATGCACAATTAAAACTTGGCAGTGCAGCATATAAAAGTGGGAGAACAAATGTTTAACTTCTGGTAATTTACAAGTCTTCCATTAATGATGGAAAGTTCAGGGAAAGTCCTTTATGCCGAGTTATAGACTTTTTTTTGTTTTATCAAAAGGCATGTGCTTCCTGTTTTTCTGATTCTAGGCAGTTCACAACACATGAAATAAAACATAAAATCCATTTGTAAACCCACTAAACAACCACAGAACTGATTAAAAACTATAAGTAAACCAGTGACTACTGTCAAATGAATCTGAGTGCTTTCTTAAAGTGAGATGCTTTTGACAATCTTCTGATCTATCAGTGCAGGGCCACATCTAACTTGTAGGGCAGGGTGCTCCAGAGGGAGAGCTGCATTATTGAGAAAGTTAATCTCTGGGTCCCAGCTTCCTTCCTGATTTCTTTTAGTATGGGTACCCAGTGCATTATTTCCTCAGGTTATACAGATTGGGCAAACACTACATGAAACTAATTGTGCCATCAAATTTTTTTCAACTCCTAGTGATCGTATAGATTTTCTCTATGATCTATTCTGAACCTGAAATAAATGGTCCTAAAATAATGAGAGCCCCAGCTATAAATGCAGTACCCAATAAATAAATAAATAAATAAATAAAATAAATAAGTAAGTAAGTAAGTAAGTAAGTAAATAAGTAAGTAAGTAAATAAGTACCCAATCTGAGCCACTTGGAATTCTTTTTTAACTCCCATATTTTTATTTTCAGCACTCCTTATGTAGCTCAGCGGAATCCCTTCTTGCTGACCCCGAGACTATGTCCACAGATTTGCCTGGAAGTCACCAGGTTCCTTTGATGGAAGGAGGAGTAGCAGAGAAGTTTGCCTGTAGTCTGGACAGCATCTCCATTGCTTCATTTTCCTCTTTGGCACCAAGTTCTGGGCCTTCTGTCCGACGCAGACGTCCCCCAAGTCCTGAGACATGTTCCATTGCCTCCTCAACTGGAACCCTGGTGCCTGAGACTATTTATCTACCACCAGTGGGATACCAGCTTGTGTCTGAATCAGAGTGGGCTCAGCTCCAAGAACAGGTTTGTGTGTGGAAACAGTGTATTGTTAGAGACATTTCTGTGTATTCATTTAAGGATGTTTTTGTGCTGTCTTTCAGGATATAGCCATCCAAGATAGTAACTTCTTTTATACAGAAAGAATATTATGTTCCAAATTACTTTCAAATGCTTCCACTTAAGACTCCATAAACTTTATTTTTATTTACCTACTTCTGTTGCTTCTGACCATTCATGCTGTTTTCTGGTGGTCTTCTTTCTCCTCACTTTTGCTATACCTTTTTTTTGTAGCATTATGAAATTAAGCACCCTAAACTGGTGTTGGAAGAATTTGGGAGTATTGCAAAAATGCTTAGAGCAACTTTCAACTATGTATAGTGGTGCTTAAAAATTTGTGAATCTTTGGGAATTTCCAACATTTCTGCATAGACATGATCTAAAATGTAATCTGTTCTTCACAGAACTCCTAAAGCTAGATAAAGTGAACCCAATTGAGTGAAAACATTGTATCTGTTCATTTATTTATTGGAAAATAATTTCTTTATTGAAAGAGCTACATATTGGTACATAGCAAAAGTATAAAAATGTTTTTGACTCCTTTATTTAAATGGTTTTTTAAAATCTAGTTTTAGGACGTTGTGGAGAACAGATCATCTGTTAGGTCATCTTTATGCAGAAATATTGAAAATTCAAAAGGGTGCTGCCATGGAAGGCTTCAGCATCTACCTCACAAAGGGTCAGGGCCAACGTCCCTTGTCAGCAGGAGGAGGAGGAAGAAAGCAAGGAGTGAAGCATAGGGCCTCCAAAAGGGCAAAGATCTGGGGGAGTGGGGGCATAGGCAAGTGGGGGAAAGTTGAACCAGAGGCAAATGTGTTAGGTCAGGAAAAATGTGAGGTCTTTGCCTAAGAATAGCATGGCCTAATGAACCAAAATGAAAAGGACAAGTAGCCTTTATATATGGCTTTCTTCATTGTAGCCTCACCCCCTCCTCTAAAACACCCTGCTGATTGAGGCCACCTAGTTCTATCGCATTGTAATTTCTGGCACATAGTACATAAGAGAATTTTCAGGCTCCTTAGTGGAAGATTTGTGGGCTGGGGATGGATTTACTTGATAATGATTCTATATAATCAGTATTGTTGGTGTTGGCTTCTCTATGCTGCCCTTGTACTTTGATTGTTCACAGTTATTGTCTTAACAAAAAATTTTAGTTGCTTTGGAAAAAATTTTGGAGGACATTACAGCTAGCTGACAATTTTTTCATAGACTGTCATCAACTTTGTAACTCCCAGAGAGATAAATCATCACAAGGATAATAACATAATTCTGATTAGCATAGTGAGAAATACAGGTAATCCTTGCTTCACAAGAGTAATTGGGACTGGAATTATCATTGCTAAGTGATGCAGTCATAAAATGTGACATCACATGACTGCTGCTTAGCCATGGCAATTCTGGAAGTTCACGATCATTGTGAAGTGAGAACTGTGTGGGTCGTTAAGCAAGGACCTCATGTGTTTGTGACTTCTGACTTCTTGCCAGCTTCCCCCATTGACTTTGCTTGTGGAAAGCCAACAGGGAAGGCCGCAAATTTCAGTTCCATGATTGCAGGATGCTGCAACAATTAGAAATCCAGGCTGATTGCTGAGTGCCTAGATTGCAATCTTGTGACTGCATGGGTGCTGCAACAGCTGGAGCTTTAAGGACCAGTCATAAATACCACTTGTTCAGCACTGTGGAAAATTCAAATGGTCACTGAACAAATGTTAAATGAGAACCGTTGTACAAGAATTTTGAGAAATGAGAGATATGAAGCTAAAGGCTTCCTTTCCCCATCCCCTATATCCTTGGCGGCCTCCTCAGGTGCAACAACAACATGGAGCTCTGGAGGAAAGAGCAAAGGAGAAAGCTAACTTGGAGGAGGCATTGAGACGTAGCAACGAAGAGTGCAGTAAGCAGGTAAACGCCATGTTTTGGAACTCATGCTTGTTCTAATGTTTAACTGGCTATCTAAGGACCTTGAGGTGGAATACAGTATTAAATCCATGTATCCATAAAGCATATGCAATTAAGGCATAATAAAATACTAAATATTAATGAGGATTGATACCAAATGTAAAAAAAATGTCAGGGAATTGCGCAACTGGCATCCAAATGGAGTCAGAGACGCTGATAAGAACTTGTGGTTTTATATAAATAAATATATTTACAGTAAATAAGAGAGGCAAACAGGAGCATAGTCAGGTAAATCAATACAGAGGGAACAACAGGAGGTAAATCACAGGGCAAAAAGGCGGGAAATGAGGAAACTCCCCCTTTGCTCACAGCAACCAATCACAGCTGAGATTCCCTCATGCGGTGGCCAGCTCTCTTTAACCAATTAGCTATAACTGTGTTCTTACACATTGCCCAATTCTTCACTGTCCCAACTATTAAAATTTAAATATATTAACAAACACCAGTAACATCATAGAAACATCCATGTATAAATAGTTTGTCGTTGCTTTCTACTAGAATATTTATTTCCTAGATTGGCCTGTCATTCCTTAAATTTTCTGGAAGTCTCCCAAGTACTAACCAGACCTGATCAATATCCAGACCAGGACAAATTCTTTCAGATGTTTTCACTTTCTGGAACTCTTATCAATAGTGTAGTTAAAAATAAATATTCAGAGTCTATTTATGAGAAGACAAAAGGGTCTGCCTGGTATTTGAAAAATAATTGTGGGTGGTAGGCTGATGTCTCGCAACTGAGAAGACTCAAGAATTCATTCATCTGAGGTTTGTGGGTAAAAATCTCTCAAAGATAATGTAGATTTCTAGGTAGATGCATATACTGCAGGAGTATTCCTTGAGATACTATTCGCACCAGCCTGTATAGATCTTTAAACATTGAGCCAAGAGATAAGGTACTGGGTGAATGTAGTCCCTAAGCCATAAATTATAGTCTGTAAGGCTGAGTTTACACCAGATGTTAAGCCAAAATCAAGCAAGCCACAGTACAGCATATTGCATTCTGCAGACTTAGTCACAGACTTGCTAAAGATAACATGAAATCCATAGGCAATTAGGTGATTTTAACCTGGCACATTTCACTTGCAGAGCAAAGTCTTAACCGCTGTGCATTCTGTGCACAGAATGTCAACTTTCCACAAGCCAGTCTCCCTTTCTCAATTTTTCTGAGTAGGTTCAGGTTCTTTTGACTCAGATCCAGACATCAGAGAATATTCTCCAAAGCCTCCAAGCCACTGTGAGTGAAACCCAGCGGAAGACTCAAGAGCAGATGGTGAGTATGGTAGATGGGTGACGGTGCTGGGAATGAAGCAAAGGATAGCAGAAGAATTGGAAGAGATGCTTGGGAAAAATAATCCTGCTATGATGTATTCAATTTGGGATCTTTCGAACTCAGACTTTAGGTAGGAGGAGTTCCAAGGCTATTGACTTGTTCATTTAAATGCTACCTGGCCTTCTGCAGTAGAGGCTGAGAAAATAAGGTAGGGAATGAATTGCCTATCTATGATGAGTAGAGCCTCAGTAGAGCACTCTTATCCAGATGCAACTATACAACATCCCCCTGGGGACTTGAGGACAAAAGAGGCACTTCTGATTTTTCAGAGTTTCAAGTACAAGTTGTTGCCAGGACATGCAGTGTTTTCCTACTAGGGATGAGGAGTTTGTCTTACATATTACAAAATGTCTTGAATAGTTTTCTCCTAAAAAGATGGTACATATATTTCCCCCCCAAATGTGCCAATAGGCACAGCCTTTCCACAGTCCTCGACTTATTACCACAATTGAGCCCATTTCCATTGCTAAGCAAGGTAGTTGTCAGTTATACACCATTTTACAACCTTGTTGCCACAGTTGTTAAATGAATCACTGCAGTTAAGTGAATTGTGTGGTTGTTAAGTGAATCTGGCTTCCCCAATGACTTTGCTTGTCACAAAGTGATTACATGACCCCAGGACAGTAGAACTGTCATAAATATATGCCAATTGTCAAGTGCTCGAATTTTAGTCATGTGATCATGGAGATGCTACAATGATCATAAGTGTGAAAATCAGTCATAAGTCACTATTTAGTGTTGCTTTAACTTTGATCGCTAAACAAATGGTGGTAAGTTGATAATTGCTTGTATAACTTGTCCATTGTAGATTTGACAATTCCGGACCTTTTCTCACTTATAATTTCTGTGCTTGCTGTTCTGGATATGTGTTTTTCAGAGGCCCTCATGTAGAACCCTTTAAATTCTCTCTTGGAGATATCAGTGGAAGGATAGTTATTGGTTACTGACTGTCTTTCCCTACTCTTGTGGTTCTCTTCCAGGCTGATTTGGCTGCAGCCCACAAACGCCTCAATCACGAAGTGCAACGTCTCAATGCCGAGAATGAAGGGCTGCGGGGGATGAGTTCCCAGGATTCTCCCCCAACAGATGATGAAACTAGGAGCTTGCCCAGCACAGTGCCGGTACCTAGACTCCAACTTCTGCTTATATTGAGGTTGAGGAGTGAGTTTGCTAGTGTTGTATGGATTGAATTTCATATTTAATAAAACAGATTTTTCTCTGTCTTTTTCCTTCTCAGGAGTTGCAAGCCATGGTGTCCAAGCTGAGGCAAGAGTCTGCCTTACAACTTCGGGCTGCAGAGCATCAGGCTGAGCGCCTGCGAATTGAAATTATATCCTTGCGGGAGCAGCTGGATGAAGAAACAGCATCTCAGTCAAGCCTGAAGGGGGCACTGGAGAGAGAACAGGAAGAAAGAGGTGGGCAGGGGAAAGTGAAGAATGATTGTGATCCTGATTGTACAGATAGGAATGAACCTCTAGAATTGGCAAGTGCTAATTTAAAAAAAAACTTCCTCTGTATTTAGAAGCTTGATATGAGGATGTCATAGGACCTGCCAGAGGAATTAACAGCTTCTCCTTTTTGTTTCCTTTTCTCCTGCTACTTCTGACTGAAAGAGCTTTTGCAAGGTGAGATGCTCTCAAACTACATGGCCCATATATTTCCATTGTACCATTTATGCATGTTCACAAACTGGATTTCTTGTCTTGCTTTCCAGCCTCTTTGAATAGTATTCAGAGTGAGATGGAAAGGCTGCAGCAAGGGCAAGAAGAACTGAATAGAATTCAGGTATGCTTGAATTTCTACCCAAAAAACTTGCACTTCTCAAAACTTGGTTCCACGGTATTTTTTTCAGTCTAGTGTCCTTGCAGGGCCTGAATTCTCAGAGATTTCACAAATCTCTCAATGTTTGATACAATCTCAGGGAATTCTGGGAGTTCAAATTCTAACCTAACCGGAAGCCACCACTTTGGGAAAAAGTATGTATTTATGCCCTCCCATGCCTTGCAGTTTCATATCATAAAGCAATTTGATCCTCCTATAATTTATTTATTTTAATTTATTTATATAATTTATTTTATAATTTTAGTGAACATTTGACTTTTTCATTGAGTTTTGATAAACATTAGCAATTGGGCCTGCAGAAATGCCTACAGCATTGAATTGACAATGTTTGGCTCATGGGTTCCTTACCTGTGTAAGGTTCGTTTAAGTAAATTTGTTGCAAACTTGCTAGACTCTTTGAATGCAAGCATGTTTTCTCCAAAGAAAAAGGAAAAACCAGGCCATGACATGTTATGTAAAGTCTAGGGAAGAACATGAGGATCAAAATGTTTCTTACAGTGCCCCATGGTTCCTCAGAACCAACATGATCCCACAAATGATGCTGAGAAAGACATTTCCCTAAATTCCGCTATTAGGCTTCAATTCTTCTCCTAGGCATCACAATCAAGTTATCTAAAGGACCAAGTTAAGGAGAGCTGCAAATACTTCTCTTAAAGTGTTGGACAAAATTGAGGCACTTTAGAATCCTGCTTCTAACTAGGATTCTACCTAACATTTCCTCACTTGAATGTATTAGTAATCTCAATTACACCTGGGTTGGATTTCAAGAGTCTACAAAAATGATCCTAATTAATTGGATTTGAGGAGCTGATAACCACATTAACTCTTAAAATCTATTGCTTAGTTGTAGTCTAGACCTGCCCACCTTTGTCAACTTTAAGATCTGGGGTCTTCAACTTTCAGAATTCTCCCAAATCCCCAGTGAGCGATGCTGGCTAGGGAATTCTGGGAGTTGAAGTCCCCAAGTCTTAAAGTAGCCAAGGTTGGACACCCCTCTTCTAGTTCTTTTACTAAATTGCCTTTCATCTTTCAGTTTGAGAAAGATGACCACACTAACATTTTTTTTCAAATATTTCTAAAATGCCCCCAAAGAAATCAATGCAATTCTACTGCAAAAGTTACCTTAGCAGTTGACCAGACCGTTTTAGGTCAAGCCTGGTTGCAAATGCAGAGCCATAGCTCTCTACTGCAGAATCTGGAATTTCTGACGTATAGAACATCCCAAGATGGACGAGTACAAACATTTGGAAATGGGAAGATGAAAAGGGAATATGGTTGAAAAACAATGGCAAAATCATATATCATAGAAATAATATCTCATATCTCATCATCTCTCTCATAGAAGAGAGGCCCACAACAGATTTAATGAGGTAGGTATTTTCTCAAAGAACAACTTCAAGCAGGATTAAGTGCTCTAGAGAAATTTGTTATATTTCATATTGTCTTTATAGGCAAGTTACAGTGTACTATTCAATATAGTGAGAACAGTTGCCCCCCCTCCATGAGTCCACTACCCTTGCAGTCTTCATTAATCCAAACTCTCTCACTTGCTTTAAAGAATGACATGTTATATGCAGTAACAACCACCTACTTCCAGGGCTGTGTGTTTATCGTTAGTGTCTGCAGAACTTCATTTAGTTCTTCAAAAAATATTTTAACTCAGTTTCTCTCTAGGGGTCACTTACAAGATCCTGGGATTTCTCCCTGCAGTTCTCTCAGCCACCTAAGTAGGACCCATGTTGCTTGTGAGCTGTCCAACCACAATAGACATAAGTGTTGCATCCGGAACACCTTCACTGATTCAAGTTTCACCAATTGCAAAGTTTGAGAAGAAAAATGTGAAAGGATGTAGGCAAAGCAGAGATATGGTGCAGGGCTAGTATTGGTGTTCCAGTCTGAAGGCAAAGCCTCATTCAGATGGAAAGCAGTCTTAATAATAGCAAAATTATATTTAAAAAGTTTACATAAGAAACTGGCAGGCACATGCCTTTCTCCCAATACCAACAAGCAACATTCAGTTATAATAATTCTTAGCTGTTGGGATTGGGCATATTTGTGTGGGTGGACCTCTTGTTCTAATTGGCAAGTGAAGATGGTACCTATCACTTTTATTTGTGCACCTGAGCACTTTTGGCCATCTCCTGTACTTTGGGGGATGGTAGAGAAGTTGTGGGACTCAGTCATCTTCCTTCTTTATACTTTAGATGCAGCCTGATGTGAGAGAAGCCAGTACACTACCAGGGAGGCCAGAGACTTAGACTGACAATGAGGAAATTGGGCCTCTCTGTCTTCCCATTCCTGACACTCCAGGAACCTCAGGGAAATCATGACTTTCCAGGCACCAATGGGTCAACTTTCTCCTCCAGAGCATCTCCAGGTCTTCTCTCTGCATGGATAGGAGTACCAGAACTCTGGAGGTAGGGATGGCTGGGTTCTTTTGTTACTCCCCCCAACCCTTGTCCTGACACTGGAGCCTCCAGATCACAATAAATAAGACATTTTTATAACTTTCTTAGCCTTTGCCTCTCCCTTTCAAGATTGATTAATTAAGATTGAGGTGGGGGGTAGCACAAAGTATTATGACTCTGGCAAAAATGCACAGCATGAGCATCAAACTGGCCTATTCAAAACAAAAGCATTATGAATAGTGGCACTTCCACTTTTCAAGATAAAATTGCAGCTTGCAAGCAGTTTAAACATTTATAATAAATACTATTTTGCATCTATGTTATCCTAGCTCTTTTATACAAGTCAGATGGAAAGAATTCAGCTGAAAGGGCTTCTATGGTAGCTGTTTCTTGCTTTCTTCCGTTTGTCTTCTTTTCAGAGGCCCTAGAAATCTCTGTCACACAGCTTGGCTTCACCCTTTGCACCAAATTATATATTGCTGAATAAATCACAGTGGTTATATCTCCCATATCCCTATGCCAAAGCCAAACAAGCGACATTGTTTAGCCTGTTGTATAGAACCAAACACAATTCTCACCAAAAAGCCTGTGAAATCAATTTGTGTGAAGTCAAACTTGCAACTCCTAGCTCAAGTCTGACTCAAGCTTTCAGGTACAACTACTGTATCCTTGAAAATAGTTGGTTTATATGGGACTCCTGGGTGAGGAAAATGGCAGATTGATACATCTTTGAAAGCATGGCGACAACACTGAGGCTGGAACTCTGACTTGGTGGTGAGCCCAGTCCTCAGAGCTTTTCTGGACAAGGAAAAGCCAAAGAGATGGCCCGATGCCCAGGTGAAATCCGGATCTCAGCTCCTTGTGAGGAAGCCTGCAGAATTGAAAAGGAATATGCAGGCACATTGTAAGTAAAGAGTACTAAGAGCTATGAAAGGAAAGCTTACAGTTCCAGGAAAGTCTTTAATGGATGTTGGGTCCATCCAAATCCCACTTTCCTAAACACTTTGGATTACAACTATCTCACAGTTTAAGTGATCTTCAGAATGGCAGTTTTATTGGACCATCTGGTGAGTGCTCCTACGGCCCACAATGTATTTAACAGAAAAAGACCAAAAAAACCCTATAAAAATTAACCTTGCTGCTTGTAAACATTTATTTTTCGTCTTTGCCATTTATTATTTATCCTACTTTCTTCACAACAACAACCACCCTGTGTGGTGAGTTGGACTGAGAGTGATTGGCCAAAGGTTAAGTTCCCGTGAATTAAATAGCATGTACTTCCACAGGGGTGCTTTATTTAATTTCTCTGAAGAAAGTGAACTTTTTAAACAAAACAAAAAAAGGGATAATTATAAAAGTGTAGAGGCTATATGAGAATAGAAACATCAAGACTTTAATCGATTGCTTTAAGAATGCACATATTGAAGAATTACGGAAAAAGTAAGGCTTGCTAATTACAAATCAGAATAAAGATGGCCACTACTGTACCAGAAACACAGTGAAAGAAGGGAGAAGAGGATCATTAACTGACTAATTTGCTGGAATTGCATGTGAGATTTTACAGATGATGTTTGAAGAGATAGAAAATATTATCACAGCCTTAACGTCTGTAACATTGCCGATAAAATAAAAAATGCTGAATTTGGAGGAAAGAATTTTTTAAAAAAAATTGAAGATCAATGCAGATACAGATCAAAATTGAGGTTCAATTTCGTCAGCTTTACTGTTTAAAAAAAGTTATGAGAAAAAGGGAACCTTGAAATGCAATTTGGGTTCACAGAAATGTAAATTTGCTTGCAACTGCTGCAAAGAAGATCAGAAATAACTTTAGATTTTTCTATTCATTTTCTTAGTCTTTTTCTATTTTTCACTTTTTTACTCTTCCATACCTTTTTCTGTTTTCTTTTTGTAGTTGTTTAATTACGTGTAAATTTTTTTCTTAATAATAAAAAAGAATTTCTTCTGCTCAGTCATGTCCGATTCTCACAGGCTGGTTTGCCATTGCCTCCTTCCTAGGGTGGAAGTGACCAGCCCAAGGTCACTCAGCTGGCCAGTTCTTCTCATAATATTTTTTTCTGCATCAAGATTTTAACACTTATTTAACAGTGTAATGGAAAAGAGGCTTAGGTCCATTAATGCTCAGAAATAGGGGGTAAAAATCCCTCTATCCTAGAGAAAAAGCAGACTGAGAATTCACTGCAAGAGTAACAACTGGAACAGCAATGCTCTTGTACCCAATAAAGAATCCATGACCGATACAGAGGGTTCAAGTCCATTTCCTATGGCCCACTGCAGTCTTTCCCAGTTTAGTTTACCTTGGGGTTCAGAGAACATAGTACCTAGAAATGTGGGAATTTAAATTCAAGAAATCTGGAATTTGCAGGGTAATATATGCATATTTTTAGTGGTTAGATTTATACCCTGCTTTTACTCTAAGATATTAAGGACTGTTCATTGCATTCCCCTTTCCATTTCCGCCCAACTTTATAGGGCAAGTTGAATTAAAAGACAGTGACTCACCAGAAATTATCCTGCAAGTTTCCATGACTGAGTAGATTTGAATCAGGATCTCTCTAGTGCACTAAGTTTAAAACTGATCTCCAATATCAAGATGTTAGCATATTTGCAGATACTTCTCAGGACTTCTACCAGACTTGTAGAAAAAAATTAAGAATTTATTTATTAAATTTGCCCATCTTGCTGCAAGTCAACTCTGGGTGGCTTGCAACATTAAGAATGGGAAACAGATGTTGATACTATTAATAATTGTATTGTTTTATATTGTTGTATGCCACTGTCAGTCAATTACAATTAAGTACCATATAATTTCAATAAATACTGTTAAATAAAACAAATAAACATGTAATCCGGAGTTTGTTAGGAAGTAGGTCAACTGCTTAGAAAAGAACAGTGAAAGGAGAAATCAGAAATGGCTAGCGGATATCATTTTAGCAACTCAATGTTTTATAACTGGATTGTTATGAATGTAAATTCCCCCAGTAGTCATTATAACATTACTCATATTTTCCCAACATAACCCACTTGCCTAAAGAGGTTGGGGACTCCTGCCTTATACAGTACCAAGCCTAAATATCTGACTGAACAAATATCTAACTGATCAAACTGAAATGAAATTGTATTTGTCTTATTTCTAGGGTTTCTCTTTTGTAAAAGTTTATGGCAGGTGACTGACACCTGTTCTCATTTACATTCTATTCGCATTGCTCTATAATAGTCATGGTTTTTAATATTTTCATTTTCTGGACCCATAGAAAATAATAATCAAATTCCATCATGACCTCAATAACTTCCACCCTACCATCAGTTTTACCCTACCATCTTTCTACAAAAAAAGTCCACTTACTTGAAGTCATAATAAACCTTGAACAGTGTCACTTGGTGGCAGCACTAAGCTTTGTCTGAAATGAAACCTGGGTGTTGACTTCAACCGTGTGCCATCGCTGCCATTCAAAAAGGTCATTTCACATTGTTTCCCAAGGTGTGTGAACTTTGAGAGAAGCATTTACCTCTGCAGCCCAGTGATCCCAGGTTCTGTTATGCACCACTCACCTTCAAGTGTTCTTTTGCAGTGTTCTTTCCATTGACGCTCCATTGTTCCTATAGCCTATCCAACGCAGTTCTAAGTCGCAGCAGGCCTTTGTTTTTGAAGTGCCTTTGGAGAATGCTCTTTTGTGGCCTCTGCAGCCTTCAAAAACTATGTGAAACCACATCAAGTTCTCACCTGATTTTTAAAAGCTCTGGAGACCTCATAAGCATGGCCCTCACAACTTTTGCAGGGTCTGAGATTCTGCAAAAGCACACCCCATTCTCCTCCACAGCCTCCAAAAATCACACAAGACTTAGATGTGCTTTTGAGAATACAGGTAATCCCTGAGTTACGACATTCACTTAGTGACCGTTTGAAATTACAACCTAACCACCTTCAAATACTTATGACACAGTCCCAAAATTACAAATGTTACAGCACCACAGCAGTTATTCACACTTATGAACCACTGCAGAGGTGCTGCAACGTTCGCCCTGGCCTGGACAAAACCTGCAGCAAAAGGCTTTGCAAATGGAGGGGAGGCCTGAAGCACTGAAGCCTTCCCTCCATTTGCAAAGCCTTTTGCCATATTTGTATAAACACTTTGCTGTTGAGAACAGAGACCGGCAGGGGCACCCCCATTCCTCCAGGCCTCCATCCTCGCTGGCAAAGGCCTCCTTGGTAATGACAATGGAGGCTGAGATGGCTGTGCGTGACCCTCTGGACCTCCCTCCTTGCTGGCAAAGCCTCCTCAGACTAGCGCTGGTGGAGCTAAGATATTGTAGTGGTTTACGCTGGCTAGGGGAAACAAAAGAAATCTGATTTCTTCTTGATTATACTACGGGGCCCAGCGAGGGAGTGGCTTTCTCTATGCTGACTTCCTGAGCTCATCAAAAAGTTAAGTAAGCAAATGGTGATGGGATGGGGTATGGAGGAGGCCCCTAAGGCTTTGTGGAAACCAAGGGGCAGGAAACAGAGCCTGGGGTATCTTAAGAGGTTGGGGGATGCCTCCTGGGAATGCCAGTCCTTGCACTCCCTTGATATCTCCCATTCCTGAGTCACCCCAAGATCTACCTGACCTGTGCATTTGTTTAACCAATGCATTGGGGAAAGCAGGGAGAGGGAGGTCTTTAATTAGGTGTTTCATTTAACATAGAGCCAGACTTCCAACATGAATGGGCAGGCTCCATTAATGTTGTAAATCAGGGATGATCTATACTTGTTGGGTGTTGGTGAATGTTGGTGTGTCCCAAAACATTGTGACATGTTTTGGGACACATCAACATGCATGCCATAGATTTCCTTCACTATACTAAACCAAGCTAACTCTAATAGCAGGAATCACTGTAATTTATAATTTAGCGTGAGAAAAGAAGAATCGTTAACCTGAATGGGTTCCTGGCAGTCATCTTTTCCAATGAGTGCATATTCTGCAGTACTGGAATGTGCAGAATTCTAGTTTTCTTCAAACTCCCAGACTTTCAGGTGTTCTGTTCCAATGTAGGATTGAGGGAATTGCAGTCTCACCACATGTGGAGAGAGCCACGTTTCAGAAAGGCTTAACTAATTAAATATTCCAGTGTGGCGTATTCACTCTGCTTGTCTTTTGCTGCTAAAAAAAATATTAATATATTTAGCCTACATCTATCTGCCAGCAATTTTCACCCATAACTTGTAGAAATGCCCTATTTCAGAGATTGGAGAATTTTGGAAAGGGAAACTGCCAGGATTGAGAATCACTATTTTAGACTAAACATAGGCCCAGCTTCCAGATATTATTCCTGTTTAATCACAACTCAACTAAAATAGTCACTTTTTCCCATGTTCTACTAGGATGGGTGCCACTTTTTAATATCCTCTCTTCTGGTTTAGTATCTGTGCATATTCCCAATTTTTCTCCACAACAGCCATGAGTAGTAGGCTAAGATTCAGTATTCCTTACACTTTACTAAGTCTGCACTACAATTAATCTTCTCATCGTTCCCATCACTCATCTCCTTTCACTTATGACTGTATGACTGCAACTTTGTTGCTTGTATCCTTACTATTTATATTGATATTGTTTCCTGATTGCTTATTTGCAGTGGTGGGATTCAAATAATCTAACAACTGGTTCTCTGCCCTAATGATTTCTTCCAACAACCAGTTCACCAAACTGCTCAGAAAGTTAATAACCGGTTCTCCTGAAGTGGTGCGAACTGGCTGAATCCCACCACCGCTTATTTGTACCCTATGACTATCGTTAAGTGTTGTACCTTGATTCTTGATGAACGTATCTTTTCTTTTATGTATATGCACCAAGACAAATTCCTTGTGTGTCCAATCACACTAGGCCAATAAAGAATTCTATTCTGTTCTGTTCTGTTCTGTTCTTCAATGGCGAAAGATGGGATTTGAAACAAAAGCCTCCCTGGGTCCTTCCTCCCAGTAATTTTCTCGCGCTTCTACCAACTGACTTTAAAAAAAAAGCGTCTTTCCTTCGCCGCTCAAAAAAAAAGCATTGCAAAGCAAACAGGAAGTTAAAGCCTTTTAAGAACAGACAACGCGCAGGATTAATTTAAATCTTAAGACGGCTGAAGGGAGGATCCTCCAAAGTCAAAATTAGCGCCTTTTTTAAAAAAAATTATTTTATTTGCAGCCGGAAGTTAGATCAGGCGCGTGCCCTTGCTTTCCATCCCACCCTCCCACCGCGCCCCCTCCGCACACGGGCATCAGGAGAGCGGCTGGTGACGATCCTTCCGGGACAAGGAAAGGAAAGGGAAGATGGCGGCCTCTGCTCTGCTGCTGGCGCGAGGGCGGCTGTGCGGCGGTAGCGGTCAGTCAAAGCGGAGGTTGAGAGGGGGACCCGGTGCGGGAGGAGGAGGAGGAGGAGGAGGAGGAGGCAGCGGGGGTGCGGGAGGGAAGCACGTTCCGATGGCCGAAAAAAAAAGAGGCGCCCCCGACGTTTTCCCATCCTTCGCGGGTTCTCTCCGGAACATGCCTGACCTTCTGCGCCATGACCTGGTCTTCGGTTCTGGGGCACGGAGGATGCCGAAGGCGGCCACGGGGAAGGAGAGAAACATCCCCCTCCGACCCCGCGCACATGAAATTCCTCCTCTGTCCCCTTCTATGCCCGCGTAAAACATCGATTCCAGTACACGTGGGAGAGACACCGGGTTGCGGAAGCGCTACAAGGACCGGGGCTGGGCGAGGAGGAGCACGTCGCTGCAGTTTATGAAAGCGGTTTTGCGGCGTTTTCATTGCTCTTGATCGACACCGGAGAATATGCTACCGCCATACCCATCTTCCCTTTTGCTTCTTGACTCAGTGGTTGTTGTTTTTTTTAAAAAAAATATTTGTATAATTATGATTTTAATTTTATGCCGGTTTTAATTTTGAGTCTTGAAAGCAGGCATCGGGATTTCATTTTGAATGTATGCCAGTGTGTTCACAGTAAAAAGTGACAATAAAGGTTATGGTATATGCATATACATGTACATATGCATATGTGTGTGTATATGATATATATACGCACACACACATATATACACACACACAAAACACATGTATTGACGTGTAGATTGAAGTGTATGTATGTACACACATATACATATATGTGTATGATATATCGTGTGTGTGTGTACATACACACTTCAATCTACACTTCAGTCTATACATTTCTGCTCTGGGAGAAATAAATTGATTTTTACCCCAAATAAATTTTGTTTCCCCGTCTTGAGGGACGTTTCAGTCGTTTTGTGTTCCTTCTTGCTGTATAACCAATTCCTTTTGAAAAGAGTTTCTGCAATAGATACACAGTTCTGAAGTTCTGTGTGCTCATTTTTGGCCTATTAATTGCTAATTCTGAATGAATTTCTGACATTTACATTACTGGTATCACAAAATAAACAATTGAGAGAGCCAAATGCATTTAATGTAGAGAAGATGACGGAGAAAATATAAGCTAAGCTGATTTTAAATATGCTATACATATTTTTGCATAATCTATACTTACTTAACTGAAATACTTTGGCCATTTAATGAGAAGGAAGGACTCACTGGAGAAGAACCTAATGCTGGGAATGATTGAGGGCAAAAGAAGAAGTGGATGGAAGAGAATGAGGTGACTGGATGGAGTCACTGAAGCAGTCGGCGTGAGCTTAAATGGTCTCCGGGGAACGGTAGGGGACAGGAAAGCCTGGAGGAAAGTTGTCCATGGGGTCGCAATGGGTCGGACACAACTTTGCAACTAACAACAAATACTTGTTCCTTGGATTAAATGCAGTATAAACCAGATCATTGCATGGTGATATAAAAGTTCTGCCCAATCTAGATATGCTTTTCAAATTATCTGAAGTTCTGAGCATATATGGTTTTTGTTAAATGCCTATACTGAGAGTTGCATGCAATGATACAAAAAGGGAAAGAATGGAACTGAGAACAAGAATGTCCAAAGATTTGGTTGGAAGTATAACAATTTCAGGGGGCTATGTGAAGTACAATTGGATGTTTGAATATGAAGCAGTGTAGTGCGTAAAAGCAGAATACCATAAGCTAATGAGATTCCTATCACAATCTCTGTCTTGTAGGCCTACGTGGCTCCCTGTCTCAGTACGTGCAAAATGTACTATCCAAGGTAAGAAAATTTTCATCAGGGAGTGGAAAAGATGTGTTGATAAAAATTAGAGGTAGAAATTTATAGAGATTTTAATATTGCTACTTGTTTTTTTTGCAGCCACCAGTACATGGCACAAGCGGTGGACTAGAATTCCCAATTCGATGTTTTGCAGTTGAAGCAAAAAAAGTATTTGTAAGGGACAAACCACATGTCAACATTGGAACAATTGGGCATGTGGATCATGGCAAGACCACATTAACAGCAGCCATCACTAAAAGTGAGAGTTGGGGAAAGATGGGCGCAGTTGTTAAAGGACACCAAATATCTTAAGCACCTCCCTTTTATTTACTAAAGGACCATTGATTTAAAGAATCACCAGTAAAGTATTGGAGCAATTGACTAGGCTGATCCAGAGCTATTGGTAAATAGGGTAGTCTAAAATTAAAGCTTAATATTTTAAAAAATTGCCAGGGGTTAGTTTTTTGTGTGTTGGGTGCTCTGGCTGTTTTCAGTCATCAGGATTCCCATCTAGAATCTGCTTCAGCCTTTGTATTTGGAATAAAAACATTACCCGTCAATAATAATATTGATTGATAGCTATCACAACATATTTGAAGGTGTTAAGGTTCTGTTACACAGCAGGAGTCTTCCAGAGGGTTTCAGATCAGTTCAAGCATAGTATTATTACAAAGTCTCACATGGTAGACTTAATGCTTTCTCCTTGAGGCTCAGGTAAAGAATTAAACATAGTGTGATCTCCCCCACTTTTATCAATTGTGAGAAAAGAGTTTGATGCTATTTTCTTCCTATTAACACTTATTATAATTGCATAAGGAAAAAAAGGCTGAGATACATAAAAGTCCTTTTTGCTAATTCAAAAGTTCAGAAAAGAAATAAAATAACCTTTAAGCATTGTTTGGCTGACTTGTCCCCTTACACAAGGAATAGTGCCAGCCCTTCAAATACATCAGTTTAAACACCCGTGATGCCATGTTCGTATTTACCTTTTTCTTCCAGTTCTTTCAGAGACTGGAAGTGCCCAGTACAAGAAATATGAAGAGATTGATAATGCACCAGAAGAGAAGGCCCGGGGGATTACAATTAATGCCTCCCATGTAGAATATTCAACAGCCAACCGCCATTATGGTCATACAGATTGCCCTGGGCATGCTGATTATATCAAGGTAGGCATGGGGAACTAGATGCCAAGGAACTTTTTAAGAATTCCAATATTCCTATTTTGGAATCCCTGGCAGAAGGTTCTTAGTGATCGTACTTGTAAGATATATGAATGATTTAAGGGAAAAAAAAGTATCTGAGATATTTTTATGCCAAGCACAATAATATGAAAGGATGTTTTTCTAAGCTTAGTGTTGGAAACTGACATGTTTCCCATTATTTGGTCTATAGAATATGATCATTGGGACAGCACCATTAGATGGCTGTATCCTGGTGGTGGCTGCAACAGATGGACAAATGCCACAGACTAGAGAGCACCTTCTGCTTGCTAAACAGGTTGGTTGTGATTTAAAAGGCACACCTAGTGATCATCTGATACATTTGCACCGACTGCAAATTTAAGCAATTTCCCCTTCTTTCCCCCACCCCCCCACCCCCCATTCTAGATTGG
>JANHZT010011009.1:305650-316747 GCA_032468215.1 Stegonotus admiraltiensis | reverse complement strand
AATTTTTGTAAAAATTGTTAAAACTTTTCAATAAAAAAAATAAAGTTAATCTAAATCTGCAGTATTGCATGCTAACCACTGCATCACCATTAAGGCTCTTTGAATGTAGATATTTGAATGTAGTAAAACAAAAAACGATAGGGTCAAGAATGAACAAGCAGACTTGATACAAAAATCAGAAAGTAGTATGAAAGTAGTACACTGAGGTGGCTTATATAGAGAAAATGAATGAATATTTAATAAAAAATAAATATATAAAGCAAGAGTGAATAGTTGTAGGGGAAGACTGAGAAAGTAATGCCCTGGATAAATATATAAAGCAAGAGTGAATAGTTGTAGGGGAAGACTGAGAAAGTAATGCCCTGGATTTGTCATCCTCAAAAAAACAGAGAGGCGAAATTTAAAAAACAAAGGGAATATATAAACTGATGTACAGAGGCAAAGAAAGCAAGAGTGGCTTGCAAGCATAGAAAGGTTTGAAAAGTGAATGGTGATTATTTGTATTTTAGACTAACGTTTTCTTTTATTTTTCGCTTTGTTTTTGTCCATTACTCCTTGTTTTTAATGTTTTATAAAACACTTCGTGCAAAAAGAAATAACAACTGAATATGTATTTGTGTGTATGTGTGAGCATGCACACCCATATATTCATATTCCCCTCTTCCCTAATGTTTAATTGGATAACGATTGGCTTGTTTAACTTATTTATGCTGTGTGTGTGTGTGTGTGCATATGCATACATATATATATATAATGAATAAATGCTGCCTAGAGTTATTCTGTGGTAAGATGGGCAGCCAATATTTTTTATAAATAAATAAATAAGGAAGGAAGGAAGGAAAAATCAAGTACAGGCTTCTGCTACTTCAGTATACTGTTAAATTTTAGGAGCATAACAAAAACTAGTAATGTAATGAGACAAGCTGTATCTTAACTACATAAAGTACAACTGAATTGGTTAGCGGGCCAAAGTGACTATTTTGCATGAGCCCTAATATTCACGGCATTCAGAATTTATTAATTTGTATCACCTACATTTTGTTCACTATTTTATGCAACTCAAGGTGTACATAATGTTCTTATATTTTCCCCATAACAACAGCCCTGTGAGGTGAATTGGGCAAGAGTGCATTTCTGTCTCAAAGTCATCCAACTGGCTTCCATTCCAAGAGAGGACTAGAAATGGTCTCTCAGTTTCTAGTCCAGCACCTAAACTAAATTGAATCCTGGAATGCAAGGGCAAAGGTAGCATTATAATATTCCAATGGACATATCATGGAATATTCACTGTTTCTCCTATTCAATATTTCATTTTTTAAAGTAGCCGCCAATAGCCTGTAATAAACAGGTGGAACTGAGGATAGAGAAAAGATGAAACTATTCAAAAATACTGGCATTCAAAGGGTTGAAATTATTACCTTTGAATTATCTTGACAATCCGTCTACTTTTCTTTATCCACTGATTTCTGCCAACTAACCAAAGCCTTACAAGTCCTGGTATGTTAACCAACTCTCATTTATTAAGTGAAAGAAAAGCAACATAGACTCTAACAACTTACCAAATTATATCCTTGTCACCAGCTGCTCTCTCCCCTGAACCTTCACATAAATATGTCTGTGTGCACCCACTCACCCACCCATATATATGGCTAAATCATTAACTTACGTATATGATGAGAGACTGCTATCATACGTTGTCTTCACACCATAATTTTCCTCATTGAATTTGAACATCTCATTTGGGTCCCAGCCATTAGACTGAAATCACAGATAAATGCTTTAGTACATTTGCTGCAACAAAGCTTAGCAAAGCAGCTCTAAGTAAATCTGTTTTGAGAACTCAAGCCTTATCAGTTACTTACCATATCTGATTCTAAGTCATAATCATCACTGTTGCTATCTCCCCCTTCCCAGCGTTGTAGTATTTTCTCTTTGTGCTCCCCATTCACTTTAGAATTCATGGCAATGGCGGAATCTGTGAACTTATCTAAGACACATGACAGAAAGGAAGGCCAGGATAAAAAGGATTCAAGTTCTCCTTCACGCCTCCTCCCATCACATCTCAATTCTGTTATTTTAAGGCTGTATTACCTTTGGTGGCGTAGTTAAAATCAACATTGCGGAAGTGCACTAACATGACATCAGCAGGCTTGAAAACCATAGTGTCTACAATATCCTCCCTCCTCGGCCCTACTGGCTGGTCGGGCACTTTCTTGTGCACAGCATCCACAGCCAGCTCAAACTGTAAAAAATAAAATAAAAAAAATACAGGCTACCTATTCCTACTATAGAAAACCACATAAATCGGAAAACATGGCATATCATAATCCATTGCTCACTAAGCACTATCTATTTCCAGATATTAACCTCTGTCATCTCAGGATGCTTAAGTAAGCTTTGTGAAGTTTGGGGAGAAAGAATGCTTCCTGTATCCAAAGTTCTAATATAAAATAAAACTAAATACTTAAAATAAAAAGAAATAAACTTCACTGAACCTGTTAGCTAATATTCTAAGAAAACTAGTCAGTATTCACCTTAGAACTCAGGGTTTTAAAAATTCCTTCAAATGTGCTTCCACTTTTCACTTGCACATCACATGTTGATCCCTGGGAAGAGAACCAAAGGGCAGGAATATTTTTTAAAAAGGATACAAGGATACTTCAAATTGCAAATCAAAGGCTCTTTGCCCACCCGCCCCTCAACATACACATAAAATCTATTTATTTAAAAGGCTGTTAAAATAAAACAAAATAAACTGAAGAAATTCAAGAGAAAACCCTGACTCATTTGTACAATGCTTGGCACACACTATTCTTAAGGCATTTTTTGCCATGAGACCTGGAAGGGGAAACGTAAACTATTAGCCTTTGCAAGCATCCCACCTTCCTTTGGTTGAGAACTTCGCAATTTTTGCATTGTCTACTATTTTAAAATCAACCCAAAATATCTGGAACTAAAATTCTTAACATGAGAATCTGAGTTCATAGAATAATGTAAATAAAATTACAACATGAATTAGTACATCATATGAGCAATCCCTATATAAAACAAATGCTCAACTCTTCCTGCAGGACAACCACATTGAAAGAAATTCCATCATGTACCTTCCACACCTTATAAACATGCACCTGTACATCTATCTTTCCTACATCCTTAATTTATCACCAGGAGACTCACCACAACTGCTGTTAGAAAATGAAGCATTCGGGAATTGTTATAAACACCCTCAAAAGCCTGGGAGGAATGAAAAAATAAGTGTCACCAAGACATCTGTAAGCATCCATTGCCCAATGTTACACACTCCCAATAATTAGATAGGCAACTGAAAGATTTCAGAAAATGTATACACCTGTTGTAACAAATAAAGGCCTAAATAACTATTATGTCATTTGTTTTCTCAGTAAGGAACTTCCTTCATGAATCTTAGTATACAGGAGGCTTGGCACTGGTTCAAACTGTATTACTACTTATCATAGAGTTTGCATAGAGGGTCCATAGTTGATAATGAAGATTATATTGGAATTTTCATAATTCAGTATCTAAAATTGAACCATTCAAATATTTGTCACAAAATAAATCAATGATACAGGTTGATATGATACAGTTTATGATACATGTTGATATGAAAAATACACTTTTCTTTTTCAAAACAACAATTGTGCCTCTCAGTGATTTAACTCCATTAATCTTAACAAAGTTGCAAATTTAGAAAAAAAGGGAGATAAGTATTTATAAGCAGACTCTGCTGTACCTCAACCACAATCAAATGACATTATGCTGAAAATCTACAGGTAATTAAGCATTACCAGTTTGAACTAAATTTATTACATGAAATTATTTTACTCCAGATATTATTTATACTTTGCTATTATTATAGAAATTGCAAATAAAAGAAATGTAATACAAATTAACACAAAGACACAGAAATTGTTTTAACTGTAGTCATAGCAAATACTCTAGGGAGTCTTTTACCATGTCATAACTAAAAAAATTCTTACATTAGGGGCACATTTATAGCCATAAGAACTGAACCCTACTAGCAGATATATTTGTTGGCAAAGATTAGTAGTAGAAACCTCAAATCTCTAGCACACAAATCATAACAGATTATATATGACAATCCCAAATGGTTTATAGTACAACTTACAGGAGATTGTGGAGGTCCTTTGCCTGTACTCTGGCCCCTGAAAATAAATCAGAACCAAATGTAATTAATAATTCAAAAGGTATACTCTTTAAACCAATAGGCTACATTTGGTGCATATTCATCATTCCTTATCAATCTAATTCAAAGGAGCTCTCCCCACTAACAAGAACCCCATTTTTTATTACCAAAATAATTAAACGGACTTCCTAATTCAGCTAAGAAAGGCATAACTTCTGTTGCACGGAGACAAGTTTCTGAGAAATCAGTGCATGTACTATACATGAAAACTCATCCTCTACAAATATATTAAAGTAAATGTTGCTTCAATGGACGCAAAGTATTACTGGCACATGCACCCAAGAATTTTCTGTGTATGAAAAGAAGCTTAGAATGGATTTGCTTTGCCTCAAATCCATGATTTCCAAGCTTTCTACATTACTTTATCGAAATTTGGAATAACATTTTGCACAATTCATTAAAATTCCTCAGCCTGTTTAAAATAAGGGGAGATAACTAGGTAATAATTCAATCAGAACAGCAAAAGGAGCCCTTTATATTAAATAGCCTGATGAGTTCCTTCATTGCTATGCCTTGCTCTGTCATAACCCGAATTATCACCCCCCAAAAAACAAAAACAAAACCCAACTTTTGGGAACAACTATGTTCTTGTTCAACTTTATAAAATTGATACATAGTTCAGCAAATGTTATTTAGTCCTGCTCTTTTTTAAACCAGAGATTTATGCTAGGCTACTGAAAAGGGGAAAAAAACCCACGTCCTTTAAGCAGCATGCTGGGCAAAAGTCATTTCTGGAAGGCATCACTGCTCATGTAAACAGGTAGTCCTTGACTTATAACAGTTTGCTTAGTGACTGTTCAAAGTTACAATGGCACTTAAAAAAGTGACTTATGACCATTTTTCACATGCAGTATCAATGGGGAAATCAGATTCACTTAACAACCGTGTTACTAATGTAACAACTGCAGTGATTCACTTAACAAATGTGGCAAGAAGTCATAAAATGGGGCAAGACTCACTTAACAAATTTCTCACTTAGCAACATAAATGTTGGGCTCAATTGCGGTCGTCAAGTTAAGGACCACCTGTATAAGGAAGTTCTTTTAATTAAGCAGACCAAGCCCCTGGAATGTCTGAAAGAAGGTCTGTTGGATCCATGATTTTCCCCGATGCCTTTTAAATATATGGGATTGTACAGCTGGCGTGCAATTAAGTCAACAGTTTACTTCCGAGAAAACATCCATTGCATCTACTGGCATCCGAAATGAATCCTTGCCTAAGCAGTCAAAGTCTACTACTCCACGGCAACGAGGGCAACTCAGCCCAGAACGGATCGATTTCTTTTTCGAAAGAGGTTAGAGCCGCATATACACCTTTTCCAAAAATGACACGAGGCCAGAGATGGGGGGGGGACTCCCCTGGGGAGCGGGGTGCGAGTCTAGCGGTATCCACCTTCCGATCTCGGCAGGGCTTAAGCTGAGAAGAGCGGCAACCCAACCAGCGGCAAAGCAGCCCAACTCCGCTTATTGGGTCTACACATTCTCCTCCCCACCACCATCACCACCCCCGCCACCCTGCCGAGTCCTCCCGTCAACCCTTCTGGGGCGGGAAAGGGACACAGTCTTCTTCCCTTTCGCTCTTTTGCCGCCAGGATGGCTTCCCTCCCCTCCCCTCGCTCACACAAACCAGCCAAGCCTTACCTGGTGCCGCTTCCTCCAGGGGGGGCTCCTCCGCCGCTACCCGGGGGTGCCACCATTGTGGCTCTCGGTCCGCCCGCGGCCCCGGGGCTGAGGTTCCCGTTGGGGCTGGCCGCGGGTGGGTTGGCTTTGCGGGAAGCTGCGGCGGCGGCAGCAACGGCGGCGGCCGGAGGCGGCGTCGGAGGAGGGGGGCCCGAGGAAGGCGCAGCAGGTTGAGGGGAGGGCGGCGGCAGCGGTTGTTTCAACATGGCGCTGGCGGCGGCGAGAAAAAGGGCCGGGCGCCCCTGCTTTCTCTCTCTCACTGTCTGTCTCTCCTCAGCACGCGTTCAAGGCCCTCGAGCGAAACGGAGGGCGGAAAAAAAACCCCCAAGAACAAGACCAGGGGGAAAAAAAAGAAGCCGAGCGGAGGGCAACCGAGAGACTCTTGCCCCGTGCGCGCCTCCCGGGCTTTTGACTTTATGCGCTGCCTCTAAAGCGGCGACTTAAAAAAAGCCACACACACACACAAACGGGAAGGTGAGGGAAATAGGTGTCAAGGCAGCCGCGGCACGTCAAAGAGCCCGGCTGTTTCAGACTTTTAAGCCCCGCGATACAGGCAACGCCGTGCGCTCCTGCCGGCCCGGAAGGGGAAACTGACTGACTGACTGGCGGGCGGGCAGGCAGCCCGGCCGTCGCGGAAATGGGGAAGGGTTAAGCGCTGCGAAACAGTGGAAATTGGGTGGTGGTGGTGGGGTGAAAGAGAGAGCAGGCGGCCGCGTTCCTGCCCCCCACACCCGCTTTCTGTTGGCTTCGCCTGCGCGCGCGTCAGCAAAACAGACGCCTAGAACGTGGCCCTCGATCCCACCTGCTGCTGCTGCTGCTGCTGGCGCGGGATGAGTCCCTCCGGGAGGACGCGCGCCGTTTGGCCGCTTTTGCTTCCCGTCCGTTAAAGGCGGGGGGCGCCTCGGGAAAGAGAAGAGCGGAGAAGTCTCGAGACCCGCAGGCAACGTGAGGGGAATGGCAAGCTCGCGGAGACGGGAGGGAGGAGGGGGGAAGAAGATGGAAGAGAGCGAGGCCGCAACAGAGAGAGAGCGACAGAGAGAGAAAAGAGGGAGGGGGCGGTCGTGATACTGGCGCTCAGGGCCGCGACGCGAGCGGTCTCAAACCCCTTCCTGCCGAGGGAAGTGGACGGCTCTGTCCCCTATCAGGCTCGCGCTTGCTTGTGAAGTAAGCAGAGGGGGGGGAAGGGCGACACGGATCCCGCTGGCCCGCGCGCACAAGAAGAAGTCAATCCGGTTGCTGCACAATGAGTCCCTTGGGAGGGCGGGGCCTTGCTCCCGCGCCTGCGCTCTTCGCGCGCCCTCCTGCAGCGCACGTTCGGTAGGGGTTGCTGCCGGCCGCCGCGCGCGCACGCTCTTCGCGTTAACCAATCGAGAAACGAAAGAGAGCCCCTTCAGTTCCTTGACAGAGCTTTGGGGAAGAAGGGGGCGTTCCTCCGGTAATGGCTAAGACCAGTGCACATGCGTAAGAGGAAACAAAGGCTGGCGCCTGTCGTTTCCCTCGGATCGGTCTGAGCATGTGCGAAACGAGGGGAAGGAAACGTGTCGCCCATGTGGGGAGTGCGTACAAATGGTAGTTGACTGGAAATGCGCATGCGCTGGGGAACGAGAATCGCCAACTGAGACCAAAATGCCAGGATGTTGGTTACCCTGTTGACCCCGGTTGACCTCATTCTCAAGTATGATAGCTATGGCCTCTGTGACCTCAAGGGCACTGTGTCTTAAGGAGGGATGACTGAGGCTTGATAGAAATATTAAAAACCATAAATAAAATATGTATCTCTGTATCATACACATCACTAAGAGTTGATGTGACTTGAATGCACATATTACATATAGATATAATAGTGATATAATGTTAGACATTAATATTTAAGAAAATTTTATTATTTTAAACTTAATCAACAAAGGCTGTAATCCCATAAATATGTATGAGACAGAACCCTAATGATTAAATAAATGTGGACATGAAAACACACTAGATGCATTTTTATTTAAATTGTCTCTGAAATATGTTCCATTATCCTTCTTTCTTAAGGTACCATTATATATACAAAAATAATAAAATTGTTGATTCTGACATTCTGAAAGAGGGATTATAAAATGCAAAATATAGTCACAGGACTATCAATCACAAAAGTTTGCTATTGTCAAGTCTATTACGTTGTAATTGTGATAGGAAAGACAGAGAGCCACTTGCACACTGGACTGGAGATAGGAGCAGGCAAACCTGGATTTTAGCGTAGTGTCTTAATCACTTTCAGCCTGGACTATTTCACAGGACTGTTGTGGGGAAATATGGGAGCGGGTGCTCTGTATATTGTCATAATCTTCTGAAAGGAAACTGAGTTGCAAATTAGTTTCCTGTATTCTTAGAGAAAGGCTTTCATTCCCTCATGCGCCACACAGTTGCTGTATCATGAACATAAAGCGCATTACATACACAATACCAAGCTGCTGACCTAGACAGTACTCTACTTATACTTTCCTGGGAAAGAGTAATTGCAAAGCAACCAACAGGAGATGCAAGAATGGCAGCAAAAATAAACACTTCTCGTGTCCCTAGAGGCATGAGAGAAATGAACATTACACTTTATTGAAAATATGAGATTGGGGAATGGGGTGAGGAATTCACTTGGTACCTGCAGAAGAGTAACCTGTGAAAAACAAAGGTGAAAGAAACAATAAAAGGTACATAGCATCTGTAGCTGGATTTGCAAAGTTGAGACTAAATCAGGGTTTCTAGGCCTTGGCAACTTTAAGAGATGTGGACTTCAACTCCCAGGATTGGAGTTCCCCGTGCTGGTTGGGGAATTCTGGGAGTTGAAATCCAAACAAAGTTGAGAAATACTGCACTAAATTATACCACCCTCCATAACAATGTGCCTCAACTAGTTATGCCCTGCTAAGCAAAAGTGTTCACGAGCACTTGGCCAACAATGGCAATAGTCTTGGTCTACAGGGAATTTATGTTTGTGAACTGGAGCCTCTTTTGTAGGAGTTGGATCAGAGTTAGTATTTATACAGCAAACAATAGGAGACCTGGGGAAGAGTCACAGTTATTATCTATTACTGGAAGGTATTTTCTTTCCTTACTTGTCCTCTATTATGGATCTTCTATTAGAGCAGAGTTGGGGATTTGATACCTGGTCAAAAATACCCAGGTTTCTAGGTATTATTGTTTGTTTTCTGCATTAGCCTCTGAGTGTCCTGGGATAGATCATTTGATACATTTTGTATGACTAAGTGCCTCCTATCCTTCCTAAGTTCCTCATATGTTTCAAGCATTTATAAAACAACAGCAGAGAAATCAAATACTGGACTACACATTGGCCAGATTCACACTGCATTAGAAGTGAAAATGTGAGTCCTTTTTTTGACCTAAAAGCAGATTACTTCACTTGTTTAGAGAGCCAGTTTTAACATAGTGGTTAAAGTATAGCCACCTAGATGAACTTGGGTCAGTCACTCTCCCAGCCCAGCTCATCTTAGAGAATTTTTGTTGTGGGGAAAATAGGAGGAGGAAATATATATGCATCCTAGAGTTGCACAAAATAAATGCAGGCATAAACATAATAAATAAATATAGGTAGTCCTTGACTTACAACAGTTCACTTAGTAACCAGTTACAACAACACGGAAAAAAGTGACATGATCGTTTTTCACACTTATGAGTATTGCAGTGTCCACATAGCCACGTGATCAAAAAATGGATGCTTAGCAACTGACTCATATTTATGATGGTTGCAATGTCCCAGGGTCATGTGTTCACTTTTCGTGACTTTCTGACAAGCAAAGTCAATGGGGAAGCCAGATTCACTTAACAATCATGCTACAATACCTTAACAACAGCAGTGGTTCACTTAACAACTGTGGCACAAAAGGTCATAAAATGGGGCAACATTCACTTAACAAATGTTTCACTTAGCAACAACAATTTTGGGCTCAATTGTGGCCATACATTGAGGACTACCTGTACATAAATATTAATTGTATGAACATAATCAAATTATGATTTGGTCAATAACCCATGATAATACAAACCATGACTTCATGCATATGATCTCAAGTAATTTGAATCTCAGCAGAAGTTATTTTGGAATTTATACAGCATATTAGCTTTGAAAAGCTGCAATTGGTTGATGATCAGCATGCTCAGTTATAGAGTAGGACTGTTCTTGATATGAAGGAATTCTTTCATTTTAACATTTTTTCTTCTTCCTGTGAGAGGGACACAGATTAAATAGATGCAGGATATATAAATATCCTCTCCTGCTTCTGTCCAAAGTTTGCCTCCAATTTTGTCATCTAGTAGGACGTATCTTTGACAAGTTTGCCACAGGAAACTGAATCAGGCAGGCATTATCCTGAAGGTAATGTATTTTGAGTTCTCCTGGTATAAAGACATCAAATTCTATTACTGTATTTCCAAGACAATGTCTCTCAAAATAAGATTATATGTGGCATCACATCTGCCAAATTTGTTTTGTTCTTCTACAATTCTCTTTCAAACCATGATCAGCTTTTTAAAATCTCTGTCCTCTCTCCCAAAACTTTCATGGATTGTCATCCTGGGAGACTAGTGCTGCCTCATTCCAACGTATTCATTTGGGTAAAAGCCTATTAAATTAAGATTTATTCTCAAGGGTAAACAATTTTTGCTGTCTTATAGGGGCTTTTGTTAATGGTTGCTAAAACAGTAGTCCTCAAGTTAACCAACCAGTAAGAAATATATTTTTCTACTCTGTATAGATAAGTAATTAGTCTGAATAAACATTTGGAATATTTTAGGGTCTAAGAAAGCAGCAGTGGTTGCTTTATTGATGTTCCCATCAATTCGCTCATAAAGTCTTCTGTGCATTTGCAGGGCCTTCTGCCCATGCACAGAGGGTCAAAAATGGGATGTAATGACATCCCGGCTGGTGGGCGGAGCCTCCTGCCACCAGCATTACCAGTTTGGGCAAGCCAGATAGATCCAGCCAGATTTCACTGCTGTTGCTACCCTTTTAATGACTTGGTAATGGGGAACTACTAGCAGATTTTAGGTTTTATAGATATAAAGTTTTTATATCTATAAAAGTGCCTGAGTGGCGTAGCAGGCTAATGCAGGCAAATTCTATTGTTAAAGGTAGCAATTAGGATCCAGCTGCCTGCAATTACTGCGAGTTCGATTCTCACCAGGCTCAAGGTCGACTCA
>JANHZT010011009.1:277660-287720 GCA_032468215.1 Stegonotus admiraltiensis | reverse complement strand
AGAATAGAATTCTTTATTGGCCAAGTGTGATTGGACACACAAGGAATTTGTCTTTGGTGCAAATGCTCTCAGTGTACGTACAAAGAAAAAAAATACATTCATCATAAGATACAACACTTAGTGATAGTCATAGATTACTAAATAAGCAATCAAATCATACTAGGAAACAAACAATATAAATCATAGAGATACAAGCAACAAAGTTATAGTCATAAGTGGGGGGAGATAGGTAATAGGAAGGATGAGAAAAATAATAGTAATACAGTCTTAGTAAATATTTTGACAGTGTTGTGGGAATTAGTTGTTTAGCAGAGTGATGGCATTCAGGAAAAAACTGTCCTTGTGTCTAGCTGTTCCGGTGTGCAGTGTCCTATAGTGTTGTTTTGAGGATAGAAGTTGAAACAATTTATATTCAGGATGTGAGGGGTCTGTAGATATTTTCACAGCCCTCTTTTTGACTTGTGCAGTATACAGGTCCTAATGGAAGGCGGGTTGGTAGCAATTGTTTTTTCTGCAGTTCTTCTGCAGTCCATTGAAGTCTGTGTCTGTCTTGTTGGGTTGCAAAACCAAACCAGACAGTTATAGAGGTGCAGATGACAGACTCAATAACTCCTCTGTAGAACTGAATCAGCAGCTCCTTGGGCAGTTTGAGCTTTCTGAGTTGGCACAGAAAGAACATTTTTTGTTGTGCTTTTTTGATGACACTTTTTATGTTAGGTGTCCATTTTAAGTCTTGAGATATGATAGAACCTAGAAACTTGAAAGTCTCTACTGTTGATACTGTGTTGTCTAGTATTGTAAGAAGCGGTAGTATAGGAGGGTTTTTCCTAAAATCTACCACCATTTCTATGGTTTTGAGTGTGTTCAGTTCAAGATTGTTCTGGTTGCACCACAAGGCTAGTTGTTCAACTAGCCTTAGTTATCTGTTGTCTGTAGTTGTAGTTAGCTAGTTGTCTGTATGAGGTTCATCATTGTCTTGAATGAAACCAATCACTGTTTTATCATCTGCAAACCTCTGTACTTTAACAGAGGGATCTTTTGAGATGTAGTCATTGGTATAGAGAGAGAAGAGAAGTGGAGAGACTAGACAGCCCTGGGGGACCCCTCTGCTAATTGTACAGGTATCTGATACGATTTTGCCTAGCTTCACCTGCTGCTTCCTGTCTGTTAGGAAGCTTATGATCCATTTACAAGTTGGTCAGGTTCAGCTAGCTGATTTAGTTTACTTAGAAGACTATCTGGCATGATGGTATTGAATGCTGAGCTGAAGTCTACAAAGAGGACCCTTGCATAGGTCTTTGGAGATTCAAGATGTTATAGGATGTAGTGCAGAGACATATTAACAGCATCATCTGTTGATCTATTTGCTCGGTAAGCAAATTGCAAGGGGTCTAACAGTGAATCCCTGATGGTTTTCAGATGGGCCAGCACTAGCCTTTCAAAGGTTTTCATAACTACAGATGTTAGAGCAATTGGTCTGAAGTCATTCAGTTCTTGATGGAGGGTTTCTTCGGCACTGGGATGATAGTAGAGCGTTTGAAGCAAGAAGAAACATAGCACATCTTTAGTGATTTATTAAAGATTTGGGTGAAGATGGGGGCCAGTTGGTCAGCACAAGCTTTTAAGGAAGAAGGAGTTATCTTTATTAAAAAAATTATTAGGGCAACCGAGAGTAAAAAAATGGCCAGCATGATTGCCTTAACTTTTGTCCCCACTATGAAGCAAAGGAAGGTGTCCATAATTGAAAAGTCTTATAGCTCCCAAATACGTTATAGAAATAAGGTAGGTACTGTATATGGCATAGGTATTGTTTCGTAGAGGAGAAAAAAGAAAAGTACAGTATATTTCTAAAATAGCACATGGCATTTGTAACGGAGTCTAAACATTTATGCTCTTAAAAATTATCAGTTTTTCCAGTTTTAAACAGAATATTTAGCATACTAGGACAGAACAAATCATTATGGTTTCACCTGGTATATGTAGCCTTTCCTTAAAGTAGTTTGGTGAATGAATGATCTAATCTTGCCAGTATAAAATACATAAAGAATCCCTTCAAATTTTAGAAGTATTTGAAATTCTCTCTTAATTGAAAAATCATGTCCTAATGCTCACATTTCACAGTATGTTGCCAATATTCTGTGAGAAGTGTATAGAGCATTGTTTCTCAACTTCATCAACTTTAAGAAGTATGGATTGCAACTCTCAGAATTCCTCAGCCAGATAGTTATGGAATTCTGGGAGTTGAAGTCCACATCTCTTAAAGTTGCTGAGGTTGACACACGTTATAGAGTAATGGATAGGAATTTCAATACTGCATTTATCATGCCTTCCATCTCTCCATAATTGTCAACCTTTTTCTATTAATATTTGGAATTGCAGTCTCTGAATGGTATCTATCAAATAAGAAAAAACCTAAAACATTACAGTAGCCTAGGATTTCACGTTGTTGAATGATAGTTCCAAGAGCTTTATATCCTTAAAATGCACTAACTGTAGACTGTCAGTAAAAACACCTAAAATTAAATAAGTAAGATTGTTTTGAGTAGGTAGTAGCCCTAATAATAATCTAGTTCAAATGATTTCTGGACCACATAAGTTCTGGCTTAAGTAAACCTAATTCTAAGTATAGAGTTCAAAACATAAATGTGCCCATTTTTGCACATGTGTAAAACTGCCGGGCTTTTGTGCATGTGCACAGTGTGCAATTCAGTATAATCAGTTTGCACAAGGTTCCTGGAATAGGAACCTGCCTAACCAAAGGATTGCCTACAAATGATTTAAGCTGACTTTATACAGAAGCATAATACTTTACACCAATTTTGCATATTGTAATGGATATAGAAAATACCTATTTTGGTATAGCTTTTTTAAAATGTGGAACACAGCCACAAGGTATAATAATCAGCCCCTGTCTTTATATAGTCTTTCAACAATAGTAACTTGTTTTCATTCAGGGGCCACTGCAGAAAAACAAGTTTTAGAAACCAAATCAATACAATAAAACCATCTCCAGACAAATCCTAAATAAGGGGTCCTTGATGCTCTCTGACCTTGCTTGTTTTCTTGCAGACATTTCATTATCCAAAGTAGGTAACATCAACAGTGCTAGTTACCTAGTTTGGGTAATGAAATGTCTGCAAGAAAACAAGCAAGCTCAGAGAGCACCAAGGACCGCTCATGTCAACCCTGAGCTACAAACATTCTCCTTTATTAATTCCTGAATGATTGCATTTGACAAGCATTGGCATGGACCATAGTTGATGCTAAATCTGTTCACGAAGAGTATCTTGCTGAAATAATACTGGCTCCCAGTGTTTATTCCCTCTTCCTGCCTTAACCCCAAACCATCTATCTCTCTGTCTGTCCATCTGTCTCTCCCTCCACAGAGCCGAGCATCTCTCGTAACCTGCCACTGCCACCTCCTCTCCCTCCAGCCCGGCCACCTCATGCTCCTCTGGACCATGGATTGCCGGAGTCTAAAGGGCAGACTGAAGAGGAAGCCCAAATGGAGCCAGAGGTGGATGAGGGAGCATCTGTGAGAGTCGGGGGATCCCTTCCTCTGCCAGAGGAGTCAGAAGGGCGAGCCAGGGCTGTGAACAACCAGTACTCATTTGTTTGAACCCAGTGGTGATGCGGGAGAAAAAAAAAGGGAACAAGCCCTTTTACTCTAATCATTACTAGATGGAAGATCTGATGCTGACCATAGGTACCAGATGGGCTTGAACACCCAACAGACTTCTAGACTTTCCTTGAGAAATCTTTGAGGTGGGATGGATGTCATCCCCTCAGTTCTTTCTGCCCTCTTTCTCTGGGTATAGAGCGAGCCTCACTTTTGCTTACCCCCTCTCCCCACCCAATCTAGGTACATGACCCTCTTGGGGGTTCTGCTATCAGCTTTCAACCCCTTAGTCTGCACTACTTTGGTCCTGTTTGGGTTGTTGAGAAATTGGTCTGTCCTTTTCCTCTTTCCCCCTCCTCTTCCTCCTCATACCCCCTTCCTTTCTTCAAGCCTCTGCAGTTGGATAGTCCACAAGAAACACTACCTGGAGGAAATGGGAGTGGTTGTAGCTCCAGGATAAATGTTGACTTCCATCATTTGTACCCCTGCCTTTCTTGGTGAATGTATGGAGTTTCTGAATGTAATCCTTTCCCCTTGAAGTTTCCTCTTGTGGGGGAAAGTTGGCTGCTTTTTTCCCCAATTCAAATATATATTTATATTCTTTTTTCCTGCTTCCTCCCCCACCCCCCCAAAATCATGGGAACTGGTCACTTATTAAACAGTCTACATCCCAGGGAATTGCATCATGATATGAAATATACCTTTGGGAAGACTGTCCTCCTCTTATTCCCACTGCTCCCCTCCTTCTCTTCCTCTTTTAAGATTTATTTTTCTACTGTGGACTAGTTGGACTGCTCAGGCCCCCCTGCCTTTTAAATTTTTTTCTCTCCCTTTTTTAATTATTCTGGGATACAGTTCTGTGTTTTGTTTATGGGGGGAGTTTGTATAAAAAAAATAAAGGAAACATCATTTTACCTTTTTAAAGTGAACTTCTTAAAGAAAAAATATAGTAAGTAAAATTAATAAAAACTGAAAGGCGGGCGGGGGAAGCAGCTTGTTTATTTGGGGGTAAAATGAATATTTGTCAGTTGTCCTTTTGAACTAATTTTCCTGCCTTGATTGGCAAATATGGAATAAAGTGAAGATGTTACTTTACATGTACAGTAGTCACTTAAAGACCTAATTGGGGATAGCAACTCTGCCACTAAACAAAGTGATCCCTAAGTGGGGACACCACAAACTCATATCACTACAATTGCTTTTCAGCCAGAAAGGGTCAAGACAAGTCAGTTTCACATCTTTGGTTTGGGTTTGGTTTGGTTTGTTTGCCTCCTAAGCACTCCCCAAATGCTGGAGTGCTATTTTATTGTCTTGAAAGTAATGTAATTGCATCACAGTCCAGTGTTTGAATGCTGCAGATGTTTTGTGCAAACAGCTTACAGTGTTCTCTTGAAATCTGTTTCTCTCCAGTCTCTGCTTCGATGGAGGGTGGAATGAAAAAAAAGCAAGTGATTTCTGTAGGCAATCTCTCCTTTGCCTGGCCCTTTCCTGCTGCCAGGCTATCAATATGTAGAAGAACAAACTGATATTTCCTTTTTGAAATCTTTTCGTCTCCAATTTCCCCTGCGGAGGTGGGATAAGGTCAGACAAAAGAGAGATTATGATCACACTGCTTTTGATCTGTAGTAGAAGAGCAAACAGCTTACTCTCTTGAAACCCCTCTCCAATTTCTCGGTTCTGCAAGAGAGGGAAATCTGTAAGAACAAAATAATTCTTTTAAACTCTAATGGTGATCATTTGACTGTGGGATACTGCATAGGTCATAAACAGTTGTACATGAGCTAAAAAATTATTTTTCCAGCATCCATGTACAGTATGTTTGCACAGTCGCTGCATGAATGATCACTAAGCAAGGCTTACCTATATAATGCTGGAAAATCATCAGGCTTCACATATAAGCCTCCTCTTAGTCCCATTTTGATTGCTGATTGCTTAATGGAGATTTCTCTGATTTTTCTCAGTAACGGTTTTAAAGTTCTGCATTGACTTTTCTCAATCTGTAGGGACTGAATGAAGGAATAGGGTACATCTGAAAAGATACTACCTTGGATGGAAAATACTCCTGAAATATGTTCCTCCCTTTAAAAACAAAAATGGGGGAGTAGGAAATGACTGAATTCACACAAAGTGCCAAATTAAAATAATAAATAGCATTGTGGCTTAGTCTGGAAGTTGAGCTATGGCAACTGGATTTATTTTCCTTTGTTTGGTTTGAGAAGTTTCACTGCCCATCCAAGCAGCTTCTTCTGTATGAGCTGAGAGGAATCTGAGTAGGCAGAGAGTCGTTGGAGTGTACCAACTCCTAAAATGCTTAGGGCTACTCCTGCGCCAAACTCAGATTTCTTCCCCAAAGTGTGTAGCAATACATCGATGAAGATTCTCAGTCATCCATGTAGAATTGGGGTTCTATCCTTATGGCTTCTTCCTTAAAGTGCATGGCAGTTCCACCTGAATGACACAGAATCACCATCGGCATATTGCCACACACCTTGGTGAAGAAATCTGAGGTTGGCGCAGGAGTAGCCCTAAGAATTTTAGGAGTTGGTACAACATTCCAACGATTCTCTGCCTACTCAGATTCCCCTAACTAACTTGCTCAGACTGAAGAAGCTGCTTGGATGGGCAGCGAAACATCTCAGAAAACAAGAAAATAAGTTCAGTTGCCATGACTTAATTTCCAGACAATCCTAGTGCATGACTGAGAATCGTCATCAACATCTCGTAGCTTAGTGCATTGTGTGAACTCAGTCATCGGTTTTGGGGACTCTGTGCAACATGGGCCACCTTGGGCTCAAGTAGTGTTGGTGTGTGACAAATTTAATGAATGGGATGAGTGTGTGTTTGTAGGGGAACAGAATTCAGAAGTTGCTATTGATAATTCTCTTGAAGTAACACATGGTATCTGCTTGGAAGCAAGGGGTTGCCATAGACGGAACAGTAAAAAATTATGGATGAGTAAATGAACCTTTAAAAAGCTGACCATGAAAATAGTACAGTAACATAGTTCTCTCTAGCTTTGTGCCTTCCTGATGTGTTTACTTGAAGCTTTCAGGATTCCTACCAATCCTACTTTTTGTTGTCCAGTACTTTCAAATTTGCAATTCCAGAAAATGCCAGGTTGAAGATGGCAACTCCAAAGATGCTGTTAGAATTTGTGAGCTGTCTAGACAAATCTTTCTTCCCAGTAGCTAAAGGCTGCTTCTGCTAGATTCTTTTTGTTGCTTTTAAAATAGTTCTACTTTCCCCTCCATGAATTTTAAAGAAAGCATTCAGATTTCCAAAAGCTAATTAAAATACCATGTTGTAAAATTAATAAAGCAACTTTTAATTAAAAAAGGAAATTGACTTATGACCACAATTGAGCCTAACATTTATATTAAGTGAAACAGTTGTTAAGTGAATTTTGCCCCATTTTACCACCTTTCTTGCCTCAGTTGTCAAGTGTATTTCTACAGTTGTTAAGTTAGTAATATGGTTGTTAAGTGAATCTGACTTCCCCATTGACTTGGCTTGTCAGAAGGTTGCAAAAGGTGATCACATGACCCTGGGACACAGCAAGAGACATAAATAAGAACCAGTTGCCAAGCTCCTGAATTTTGATCACATGAGGTTTTAACTGAAAAATAGTCATAAGTCACTTTTTTCAGTGCCATTGTAACTTTGAATGGTCTCTAAACAAACTATTGTAAGTTGAGGACTTCCTGTATTGAACAAAGAAAGTTTGTGATGTCTTGCCTAAATGCTCAGGTTTAATGAGGGAAAATGCTTCCCCATGATTGTTTCTGAGTAGAGCCTTTCATGGTTTAAATACCACTTAATAGCTACAGTACCTGTCTAAACTGCATCAGCAATGTCAAGAGAAGTTTCTTGGATAAGCCATTTTATGGTAACGACAAAGGCTGCAAACTCATCTCCGAAGGGCTATATGCTCCTGTGACCATGATTATTAACATCAAGATGTTTATAATCTGTGGGATTGTAGCCAACCTCCCTGAATATGGCTGCAAGAGGAAAATCGACTCTAGGTTGAACAGAAGGATCGTTTGAATGGTGGAGAAAGAACCAAGGGAAATTTCAAAGATCCTGGATGACTTCCACAATCGGTTACAACAATATCAAGTTGCACCATCCATTGCTATCTGAAAGTGGTATCCATGATAGAAGACTCCATTTTTGAAAGACAGGCACACAAAAAAAGCAGACGGGGGTTTGCTAAAATGCCACTTTGAGAAGCCACAATCCTATGAGAATGTTCTTTGGAGAGATGAAACACAATTGGAGCTTTTCGGTAAGTCACAACAGATCCAGGCTTACAAAAAAAAGTGATACTTTTAAAGAAAAGAAAATTAGCTCTGTTTTAAAACATGAAGGAGGGTCCATAATAAATGTTATGGGATTGCTTTGCTGTCTCCAGTATCAGATGTTTTGAATTGCCTGGGCACTATGAAATCAAGATTATCAAAATATTCTGGAGCCAAACAATATAATGTTAGAAAGTTCTGTCTCAGTCACAGATCCTGGGCCTTCCAGCAAGTAAAATGACCCAAAATACACATCTAAGAACCCCAAAAATGGTTGAAAAGCAAATATTGGATTCTTCTGAAGTGGCCTGTTATGAGTCCTGATCTTAATTCAATAGAATATCTATGAAAAGAGGTGAAACATGGAGTTGGAAGAAGGAATCCATCAAATTTAAGATCATCTAAGTCTGGTGAATACCTCAATGGGATTGCACTAGACTAGAGAATGCATACCAAGGCTGTAAGCCAGTTTCCCAACCTTGGCAATTTAAAGATGCATGGACTTTAATTCCCAGAGTTCCCCAATCAGCCCGGCAGTCTTAAAGTTGCCAAGGTTGACAACCCTTGCCTTAAGTTAAACTGGGAATGTTCAAATCTGCGAAAGGTGCTTTTGAGTACTCTGAAACATAAAGTTATTTCATTTCTGACCTTGAAGCTAAAACAATATTCTTAAAATTCTTAAAAACAAAATTCCAGAAACAAGTAAGCCACTTGCTAAGAAAAATATGGTGGTTCTTCTGTAATAACTAGAACATATCTTAACTCTAGGATGATGTACACTCTAAGGGCAAAGCATGAACACAGCCAGCTATAGTTTATACAACAAGTTGTGGCACAATGTGAATTGCAAATACTATTATTTCCTATGGTTTTCTTTTTCTGACTACTGATAAGCGTAAGAAGCATTCTTTCAAAACTCCTTTACTATAGATACCATGTTGATTAAGTGAGCTATTTGTAGCTATAGTTGGTGGGGGGTAATTTTATAAATCCTAGCATCTATTCAAGCAGAATATTAACAGTAGATGAATCCATGCTAATAGAAAACAGGCTTCAACAGTAATCACTAATCATTGTTGCTTTGGTAGAATTTTGTATTTCTATGCAGCTGTGATGACAACATGGAAAATGTGGAATGGGGAATCTTTTTTTATTTGTTAAAGTGAGACTGTACAATACTAAAAATGATTCCAGCTCACTTCCGGTTTGATGTCGCTGTGAGACAGTCAGGAAAATAGCAGGCTCTGATGAGCCCCGCAAAAACCCTGGCTGCCGAACTGCCGCCGATGGGTCTTTGGACCAGAACCGTCCTGTAGGGACAGGGAAGAAGAAGAGGCACCTTGGACAACCAAGAGGAACAGGCAAGTTCCTTGGAGATCGAAGGGAATTCTCTGTACATTGGCAGCGGGGGGCGGCAGCCATGGCGGCTGCCATGAAGCTGGGACAACTGGGCTAAGTAATGAGCGGGAGGAAAGTAGAACAGAACAGAGTTTTTTGAAGCCGGGTGAGTGACAGCCAACCTAGGCTTGTAATAACATCAAGGGAAACATCTTTTAATTCTAAGGCTCCTAGCGATAAAAAAGTGGCTAAGGAGCAAGGGGGCAAAGAAGATTTTGAAATGCAACCTTAAAGAAACAAAGGCCTGATATAAAATTGACTTTTGAATAAAACCAGTTGGAAATGTTAAATACTGAGATATGGTCAAAAGACTGAAAAGAGTTTAAATTTGGACTGGACTTTAAAAAATTCTTTAAAAAAGAATTGATATTTTTAAAACCAAAAAGTTCGGAAACTTCACAGTAAGACTGTTACATAACTGAAACAAAATGAATACTTTTTAACAATTGGAATTGTGGATTGCAGAGAGACCTTCTGGACTAAAAAGGAACATTGTAACTTGCTTTTTGTTTTGGAAAATCGTGAATTTTACAGATAACAGACATGGGAATATGTGGAGGAGGATTTCTTGTTTGCAGATGGCTTGACTTTGGGGAAAGGAAAGGGGAATCATAACGGAACTCTTATAATTGGTATAATGTCAACTTAAAAAGAATAAAAAGGCGCAGGAATCAGAGAAGGAACAATTTGATGTATTTGGCTTGGAATAGAAGCAAGAAAAATAACTAAAATGATATATGGA
>JANHZT010011009.1:263145-277560 GCA_032468215.1 Stegonotus admiraltiensis | reverse complement strand
TATAAATTGATGACCGGATCAGGGCTCTGTTCCAAAAAGATGTAATTTGTGTGTTGAAAATAAAAATAAAAAAACTTATTGCAAAACGAAAAAATGATTCCAGCTCATGGAGCCCTACTTTGGCCAGAAGGGGGTGCTATTGGTCTTTGTAGGTGTGAACCTTAATTCACTTAATCTGAACATGTTAATTAGGAATTTAACTTTAGAATAACCTTCCCAATCTGGTGCCTTCTAGAGTAGTTGGGCTAAATTTCAAATTCCTAATCAGTCCAGCCATTTGAAGCAGGTGCAAACTGGTAGGGAAGCAGATAAAATCCAAATGCAAGCAGCCTACATCCTCAAGCAAATTTCTGTTTTGAAGTTTTGCTGATTCTTTTAGCAGGAATGTAAGTCTTTAATTTCTGGATAAGAACCTGAGCTTTAACATATCAGTTCTGAAACCCCTTTATTACTAACATGCTAAAATGCTAATTGAATTAGGGTAATTTACCTATTCAATCATTTTGGTATAGGGAATTTTGGAGGTTTTGCTATTTCATTCTATTTATACTATCTGGGTTGGTCTGTAACACATATAGATATGTAAAACATATAGATAATCCTTGATTTATGATCAAAAGTGACATCAGAATTTCTGTTCCTAAGCAAGGCAGTTGTTAAGTGTCGTGCCCAATATTACAACATTATTTTGCCATGGTGGTTAAGCAAATCACTGTGATTGTTAAGTGAATCATGTGGTTGTTAAGCAAATCCAGCTTCTCTCATTGACTTCGCTTGTTGAAAACTGACTGGTAAAATTTCTAATGCTTTCAGAAAACCAAAACAAGTTCTGATTTCTAGAGGAAGCAGATTCCACAAAATAGGGATTATTACTGAAAAGCAAATCCTATAAACCTGATTAATTGTTCTAACTGTCAAGATTAAACAGTTAAGATTCTAACTGTCGGTATTGTCATGTAGTTTTGACAATAATCAGCTAACAACCAGGTTGTTGTATTCTATCTAGACAACTGAAGTTTCTGAATAGCAGCCCCATATAGAGCACATTAACAATAGTTCACATGAGGAGTGATGAAAGCTTGAGTGGTCCTCCTGTCCAGGAAGGGCCATAATTGGCTGATCACAGTTGAGCAAAGTGTCTCTAGCAACTGACCATTGGAAGTCTGAAATATAAAATCAATGCAAAATCTGCACAAAGATCTATACACAGCCATTGATAAATGGCTGCCATTATATGGTTATATATGGCTTTGCTACAGGTCAATCCCTCTTGTTTCAAATGTCAACTGCAAGATAATTTTGATTTAATTTGAACATAGGGCGCTATCTAGCAAAATGAAATTCAGTGGTGAAAAAAGTAAGGTTCTACATTTAGACAAGAAAAACCAAATGCACAGGTATAATATAGGTAGTACCTGGTTCTGTAGTGGTAACTGTGAGAGGGCTTATGGAATCCTAGTGGACAATCACTTAAATATGAGCCAGCAGTGTGCTGCAGCTGCCAAAACAGCCAACACAGTTCTAGGCTGCATAAACAGAGGGATAGAATCAAGATTACATAAAGTGTTACTACCACTTTATAATGCCTTGCTAAGACCATACTTAGAACACTGCATCCGGTTTCGGTCGCCACAATGTAAAAAAAGATGCTGAGACTCTAGAAAGAGTGCAGAGAAGAGCAACAAAGATGATTAGGGGACTGGAGACTAAAACATATAAAGAATGGTTGCTGGAACTGGGCATGGCTAGTTTGATGAAAAGAAGGACTAAGGGTGACATGATAACAGTGTTTCAATATCTCAGGGGTTGCCACAAAGAAGAGGGAGTCAACCAATTCTCCAAAGCACCTGAGGGCAGAAAAGAAGCAATGGGTGGAAAGTAATCAAGAAGAGAACCAACCTAGGACTAAGGAGAAATTTCCTGACAGAACAATTAATCAGTGGAACAACTTCCCTTCAAAAGCTGTGGATGCTCAAACACTGGAAGTTTTTAAGAAGAGATTGGACAACCATTTGTCTGAAATGCTATGGGGTTTCCTGGCTGAGCAGCGGGTTGGACTAGAAGACCTCCAAGGTCCCTTCCAACTCTCTTATTCTGTCTATAGAAAGATTCCATTTGACCACATTGGTATCATCCAATGGTAAAGGGCAGGCTCTACTGTTAGGTAAAATGAGATGGTAGCCAATATACTGTTAAGCTTGCTGTTAGAGATTGGGTGAGGTGTTCATAAAATTTTCTACCTCATATGCCAAAACAGTTTGGCTAGCTTTTGTATTCTACTCTTGGATCCTAAGGAAGAGTTACATCATTTCCAGTCTATGTAGTCTTATGTAAGAAATCTAACCTTGGTTTTCAGTCCAAAGACTCCTAAAATAGCTTATGAAAAAAAAAAAGAATTAGCCTCTGCCTTCAAGTTCAGTCTAAAAGGGGGGAAATTGTGGCTGACACAATAACTTATACATATATAAATATTCCATTCTGGTGAAGTGAGAACATTTTGGGTCAGTCCTTTTGGGCAGCTATAATAATTATTTGTTTTATCTAACTTCTCTATCTGACTAGGTTTATTTCCCACAATGTCCTAATCTACCATCATTCTGGGACATGGTAGGAAGTTGAAGTGAGGCTAGGAACAACCATGCAGTGCTGTTTAGGGATCCTATTTACAAAAATGGCAATCCAGTAGAGCAGGTTGTTTGAGGAAGGCTCCCCTATGCCCCAAGGCACTTTGCTGAAAAGGCTCAAGGCCGCAACAAATAGCCACTTCTTATAGCATATATTTGGGCTAGTGAGTGGTATGGATTCAGTTACTATATAATCCCCTCCTTTTAATCATTTTGCATAGATACTTTTATTGCATCTCGCTGTTAAACTTGTTTATAACATTTATCTTCCACATTTCCTTTTAAGAGTTCAAGGTGACAATACTGGTTTCAGTTTTCCTCTTTCTTATCATCTCCTGAAGTAGATTAGATAAACAAGAGCTGATTGTTCAAAGGTTGCACAGAAAAAAACCCAGTATATCTGGGAAGGGATCCAGATGTTGCTGAATAACTCCTACAACCCAATCCGACATAGCCAGTGAGTGAAGGATGCTGGGAGTCATAGTTCTGCAATATTTGGAGAGCAGGTTTCCCAATTTTGCCACATCCTCCCCGGTTTCATTTGGTTACTCGAGTTTTGTCTAACTATATCTAGCATCCTCAGGAGAGTTGCTGAAAGCTGCTGCTTCATCCCTTTTAGAATGTATGGAATGTGCATTTTGTAGAGCTGATACCTCTCTTCTAGAGATACCCTGAATTAGTTTTTGTAATGTTTAATTAAATCAAAATTGTCTAACTTGGACAATTAGACTGTTGATCTCTGAATTCATGGGTACCATGGTTTAAAATACAAAGCAGCAGGATTGCAAAAACCTGGACTACCTCAAAATGTCAGCAAAGAGATGCAGAATGGCCAATTCCTGAACCTTGTGATCATCTAGATTTTTTTGCAGCCCTCACTAAAATGTTCCTAACACCAATAGGAAAGATGCAGCGATCAGCTCTAGCGACAAACGTAATCCAGAGAAAACTGGCAGCTGTCAGACTGTGAACTAAATCAAGGCCAAGCTGTATTGGAGTCTGTGTGATTTACCAAAGACCTGTAAGGATCTCAAGTTCCCGAGCTGTTAAGTGAAGAATTAAGTTCTCCAATGGAAACAAATTGTTAAGAATACTCAAAACATTATTCCATTTCCCATAGTTACCACATGTGGCCATAATTGATGGGTCTTGGGAATCTGGTTACATACGTTTTATAAGACCAATATTTATCCAATCCGATACTAAGGTTGCAATTTTATGCACTCTTGCCTGAAAATACACTTAATAGAACTTTCCTTTGAATAGATGTGCACACTCACAGTTACTAAAGACATGTACTTGTTTTCTGTTTTTGTCAGGCCTAAAATCGCACAGATTATCCAATGTTTAACATAAATGTATATTTTGTGCTTAAATTCACCACTAAACACCAAGTATCAAAGCAGTCCAAATTCTCTGCCTGGGGGTGGGAATTACAGGGGGCAAGGCAATTAAAAAGAATAGAACTATAACACTATATTTTGTTTTTATTCGGGGAGACAAGTCATAGAATCATGACAGGAAATCCGGTTTATCCACCCCCTCCTAAACTTCAAAACAATTAGTTGTTCCTATTGTTAGAAGCCTATCTATGCATTGATGAGGGCTAGAAACTTGCAGGAAACGAATAAAGCTATTCTTTGGATATCACATTCAGTTTTTATTACCGAAGGCAACCTTAGCAATGTGATGCTGATTGCACACGGCCCTGCCTAAACCCCATTAGGTTGTTTTTTCACTTTAAACCTCAGTATTCCATTTTAGACTAGATGACGCCATGCAAAAAACAAGCATGTGCATTTATTTAGCGATAATCCACATAGAGATCTACCTGGCTTTTGGTTCATGCATTCCAAATCCCGTTCACACTCCTTTATTGGTCTACCTATCCATTCCGTGTCATTCCTCTCCCTCCCAGCCCCCCTTCCCATCTTAATTCCCCTTTCCCTCTGAAAGTCTCCTCTTGAGCTCTCTAATCCAGAGGAGGCAGCTGCATCTATTTTGGGCTCAAGGAGCTCCCAGCTGCTCCCCATATAGGGTAAAAGCCGGTGCCCCAGCAGGGGACAGACACAGACACCACCTCCTTCAAGACGGATCTTGTGGCTGAAGAAGGTGGGTGGGGAGGTAAGGGGACCTGTCATTCAGGCAGGGTGGGGGGAAGGGAGCAACACCAAGGTACGAGACCTCAGTGAACCTTGTCCCCTGCGCATGCAGCTATGGTGCCAAAGTGCTTGGCGCACAGGCTTCAAAACCACATTGATGCAAAAGCAATTCAAGAAAATGTAGATATGCATTTAATGAACACAACGGTAGCTGCAGCACTCAGCCCCAGGACCAGACTTTGGAGCTTCCCCAGAGGAAAGGCAAATGGGGAAACTGAACCAGAGGTTCACCCATTCCCCACAATAGACTGATCCTTTGGGAAAGTAGGGTGCAAAAGTAGTTCATTGCCTCTTACGGATGCTTCCCAACAAAACTCCTATTGATGCATGACAAGATAGAGGGTGCCTCTAGCAATAAAGGGGCTGATCTTGCCATGCAGTCTTATCCATGAATGTTCCAAGGATGGACACCTAGTGAAAGGGTATGCAGAGTCTGCTTAGTATGATACTTTTTAGAAGTGTAAGTGCCAGTTTATTTGCAGGGCACCAAATCTAGGAAATCTGATTTACAGAGATGCAGTCTTAGCCAGAAGCGTAGTCAAGGTGTGGCTGTATATAAAAGACCGAGAATTCAATCACATGGTAGCAGGTGTCATCTTTACTTTTTTTTGACATCCCCCCCCCCCCCTTGCTTGGAACCTGTGGAAGATACAAGTTTTCGCCTTCTCATCTTCTCACAATTACTTTATGAAATGGGGGTTACTGAAATTACTGGTGCCTACAGAATTTGGCCGCAGAAGGTTTTATAACTGCATAGAAACCTTTGTCTCCCTCGTTACATCTTGGATAGTGTTTCTATGGTAGGAAATAGAATTAGAATTATGGAATGAGCATACACAAAGGCTGATTTTTGAAATGGTGTTTGCTCTGAGGCCAAAAGTAAAGAAAGGGAGGCAGAATTAATACCATTTCCCTAAGATATGATGGCTAGATCTGCCTTCCCAACACGTTGGGATACAAAACCTAGCATTCTCCATTAGAAGGTCTACTGGCCACTCTGAATAAGAAATCTGAAAATTGTAGCCAGCCTGTTTGGGAAGGCATCTGATTTGTAGGAAACCCGTCATGGATGGACATCTTTTGCCCTCTGTTCTACCCTTGCTAAAAATGGCCAGAAGGGTCCATTGGGGTAATGGTATGTGGTAATGACCTTAGGAAAGAGGAGGGAGATCCCAACTACAGCAATGGTAAGATAAGAGGGAGCTTAGCCCACAGAAATGTGTGGGTGTGGCAAACATCTCAGAAGGGACTCTTCCTAGTTTCTTTGGCTACAAGGTGAGAGGGTTGCAAGACTTTCAGGCTTGCAAGATTGATGTCAGTTTATAATGTAGTCCAGACAGGAAGCATATCTTGATGAACTAATTCTACTTTATTGTAAGGTTATATAAACAGAATCTTACAAGTCTGAAAGTACATCTCTACCCCACTGCCTTTACAGTTAAAAAAAAGAAAAGAAAACTAGGGAGGATCCCTTCTGAGACATTTGCTGTGCCCACATCCCTTCTGTGGTTAAGCTGCCTTTTATCCAACAGTTTCCCTGGCTATGGCTGTTCCCTCTGCCTCCCAAGGTCATTCCCACATGCCATTACAATTGGTCAACAGCAGTATTGGGCTTACTTTAGCAGCAAATGCCAGTCCTGCACTGATACAGTGTTTTGGTACCTCAGGCAAAAGATCCCCAATGCATTTCTCTTCCCAGCCTGGAAATTAAACATGCAATAAATTAAGCAACTAACCACTTGCTTTGCTTTTATGAAAGCCAAAATAATTTGCCTTAGGCAGCCCTCTTGCTTGGTGTAATACTGTCTGGTCTACGTGGAAATTTTGTAAGTTGTAGTCTGTCACATCCGGAGAACAACAGCTGAGATATTAAACTAGGCATCAGGTCACTTCGGTTCAAAGCTTTACTAAGCTATGACGTTTCTTAGGTGAGCATTATTTCTCAGCCTAACTTACCTTGCAAGATGATTAGGAGGATAAAACATTACAAGTGATGGAACTTGTAATTGACAGTTAAATTGTTACTTTCAAGGAAGGACCTACAAGTTGTCATTGGCTTTATGCAGTCATCTCTAGGACCCAAACTGTTGAGGGATGTCCATCTGAAAGTGAAGGATAGGAGGTAAAGGAGTCCCTGTGGATTTTACTCTGCTAGCCATTGCTGGCTCTGTGTATGTGTATGTGCTCATCTCCATTTTAAATCCATTAAACCAATGTTGTCTGAAGACATTTTGGTGTCATGTGTCCAACATGATGTCACAAAGTGCTGTTACCTTCCCACTGAAGTGGTACCTATTTATCTACTCATATTTCCATGCTTTCAAACTGCTAGGTTGGCAGGAACTGGAACAAAGACAGGAGACACCCTGATGTATGGAGCTTAAATCTTCAACCTGGGCTGTCGGATTTCCAGCTGACAAGCCCAGCATCTTAACCACTGAGCCACTACATTGCCCCCATGAAGGTGGGAGGTTCCAAAAAGTCAAGATGGTGACCATGAGATTGCAGACCCACCTCCTGTTTACCCGAAACCACCTTTTTAATACAAGACATATATAAAAAGGTACAAGGTTTCCATATCCCGGTCACAGCTATCATCTTGAGTTTTTTGACACTACCTTCCCCTCCTTAGATATTTTTACCTTTGCTTTTGGTTGGTGGTTTGTGTCTTCAGCTGCCTCCTGGCAGGCAGATCTAACTTCACACTCTCTTCCAGGCACAGAAAAAACGTTATTTTGATTACTAACCACCATCAACTCTGATGTTTATCCTTATGGTTTTTTTTCAAAGCAGATCTCTGGACAGACTGTGAGACCTGAAATAGCCATGAAAGAACACTTGAATCTCTTACCTTAAATGATATCCATAAAAAACAGGAGAGCTTTGCACACATTGACTTTTTCACCACTCCTTATGGACGTCACCAGTGAATCTGGTGAAAGTCACTAGTGATGGGACACAACCAGGTGTTAATGGAAGTGTTGACTTACGAAGAAAAAAACTAGATTTCTGTGTGAGGAGGAAGAATTTCTGAATAGGTTCCAAGCTTTTTTTCTGATCCCAAAAGAGATCCACAAAATCAGTTCACTTGCACAAAAGCTAATAAAACAGAGTCTGCGCCTTCCTTTGTTGTCTGAGTCCCAGATATGCGTCTTCTTGAATATGACGTATTGGATGAAGTTCTCCCACCTCATCTTGAAGGTTTTGAGATCCTACAGAAGGAGAGCCAGGAGATTCTGGTTATCTAGGCATGGTAGAAATGATCCAAAAAATTTGATGATGCACAACCAGTCTTTTTGTATTTACACAAGTGTGAAGTCACTGAACATTTAAACTGGTGAATCGCCAAACCTCATGTTCTTCTCCTATCTTCAGATGTCTGGGGGGAGGCTTGTTTTTCAATATCTAGATATGGATGTGCATGTTTTGATTCTCAGTTTAATTTAAAAAACAATTTATTAACAAAGAGATCTCGCTCCCTCTTTGTCGTAGAAAACATTAACAACTGTATCCCACACTTCTAATGAACTGAGAAGGCTTATCCCATTTAAACCTTACAAGTACACTATGTTGTTATCAAGGCTGAGAGGTGTGTTCACACTGAATTTCAAAACTGAGCAAGGCTGTGATTCCAGATCTCCCTGGACCCACTCCAACCTTATCCATTCCACACACTACACAGCTCTCATGAAATTTCCCTCTGCCCTCAAGGACCTTCAAGTTGTTTAAGAGATGGACTGGTGATATGAAGCACTAAGCGGCTACTGGATATCAGGGTGCAAATGAATTTCTTAATCCAGAAAAAGGAGGTAGTTTGTAACTGATGTCATATCTTTCATTTTGTTCCCTAGTTCAGTCTTTCCTCTTGTGGCATTTTTCAGTGCCAGGACTGCAGTTCTCAAATTTCCAGCTGATTTGAATAGGCAGTTGGACTGAAAGACCTCCAAGGCCCTTCCAACTCTAATCTATGAAGTCCATCCTGATTCTTTACCATCTTATCTGCAATTGCACTGGGCAGATTATAGATAGATTGAATCTGTTTGGATTTATTTTTGTTTTATTTTTGCTTTTTACTACAAAATTGGGTTTTGGACTTGTTACAAAATGGAGCTCAGTGGTAGAGTTTTATAATTATTGTACTCCCAAGCCATATATTGGTGCAATTGCCATCTAGAAGCAGAAGCCTATCCTGGTTCATCAGTTATGTTAAACCACTGTTTGTTAAGCCATGTTTATTGCAGTGATTCTCAAACTTTATGGTTCCCTGATCCCTAAAAAGATAAATTAATTTGCATAGGTCTCCTGCAGATAAATTAAATGAATCCATTGGGATTAGGTTGGTCAAGTAATAAATATGCCAGTTATTTTAAATAAATATTACTCAGGTTTCGCAAACTTTGTGGTACCACAACTGTCTACTGTAGACTTGAATGTGTAAGATGAGCAAAGTTAAGAGTTTTGACAGCGTTCCTGCTTTGCTCATGCTGGCAAAGCTTGAGCAAGTGTGGAAGAGCAAAGTACTGAGCAAAAAGCCATAATGCCTGTTGACAATATTTTGGCCTGAGCAAGCTTGATCACATTTTAAAAAGAATTGTGACATTGCCCAACCCCCCACTTTACCCCTGTAGCAAAAAACTGCCTTCTGATTCTTTTTCAGGGGGAGTCAGGCATGAGTGCCATTCCTTATCTATAAAAATGATGCTATCTATCCATGCAATCATTATTGCTTTGATTCTGATTTATGGTTCAATTATTGTAATTATGTATGGCTTTTAGGTTTGAATTTCTTTTATTCCTCTCCATTTTGAAATTCTAATGAGAAATGTTTCTAAAAACTATTATAATCAGTTTCAAACAACTTAGTTTTGCGAGAGGTCACAACTAGATGTTGTTGTTAGTTGCGAAGTCATGTCTGACCCATCACAACCCCATGCACAACTTTCCTCCAGGCCTTCCTGTCCTCTACCATCTCTCAGAGACCATTTAAGCTCACACCAACTGCTTCAGTGACTCAATTCCACCTCATTCTCTGCCGTCCCCATCTTCTTTCACCCTCAATCGTTTGCAGCATTAGGCTCTTCTCCAGTGAGTCATTAAGTGGCCAAAGTATTTGAGTTTCATCTTCAGGATTTGGCCTTCTAAAGAGCAGTCAGGGTTGATCTTCTCTAGGACTGACCGGTTTGATCGCCTTGCAGTCCAAGGAACTTGAAGGAGTCTTCTCCAGCACCATAGTTCAAAGGCCTCAATTCTTTGATGCTCAGCCTTCCTTATGGTCCAACTTTCACAGCCATACATTGCAACTTGGAAAGCCATAGCCTTGACTATAGGCACTTTGTTGGCAGGGTGATGTCTCTGCTTTTTAGTATGGTGTCTAACTTTGCCATAGCTTTCCTCCCCAGGAGCAAGCGTCTTTTAATTTCTTGGCTGTAGTCCCCATCTGTGGTGATCTTGGAGCTCAGGAAAATAATATCTGTCACTACCTCCAGGAATTGAGAAGGCTGGGAGCCATGATCTTAGTTTTCTTTATGTTGAGTTTCAAGCCAGCTTTTACACTCTTCCTCCTTCACCACAGCAGAAGGCTCTTTGGTTTCCCTTCATTTTCTGCCATTAGAGTGGCATCATCTGCATATCTGAAGTTATTATTATTATTATTTATTAAATTTCTATACCGCCCTTCTCATGAAGGACTCAGGGCAGTGTACAACCAAGAAGAAAACATGACAATATAAAGATAAGGCAATTTAAAATTAATTAAGTATTTTGGCCCAGTCAGTTAAAATAAATAACCCATTAAAATAATATTTTAAGAGAGCCCTGCTTGCTGAAATAGTAATGTTTTAAGGGCGCAGCAAAAGGTCCGGAGGTCGGGAGTCCAATGAATCTCTAGGGGGAGCTCGTTCCAAAGGGTAGGTGCTCCCACAGAGAAGGCCCTCCCCCTGGGGGTTGCCAGCCAACATTGTCTGACCGACGGTGCCCTAAGAAGTCCCTCTCTGTGTGAGTGTACTGGTCGATGGGAGGCTATTGGTGGCAGAAGGCGGTCTCATATATACCCCGGTCCTAAGCCATGGAGCGCTTTAAAGGTTGCAACCAACACCTTGAATAGCACCCGGAAGATCACTGGGAGCCAGTGCAGCTTGCGCAGAAGCGGTGTTACATGAGAGCATCGAGTTGTCCCCATAATCACCCACGTGGCCGCATTCTGGACCAACTGGAGCCTCCGGGTGCTCTTCAAGGGGAGCCCCATGTAGAGAGCATTACAGTAGTCCAGGCAGGAGGTGATGAGGGCATGAGTGACCATGTGTAAGGCATCCCGGTCCAGAAAGGGATGCAACTAGTGGATCAGGCGGACCTGATAAAAAGCACCCCTGGCCACAGCCATCAATATCAATATCAAGTTGTTGATATTTTTCCCGGCAATTTTAATTCCAATTTGTGATTCATCTAGCCCCGCCTTTCTCATGATGTGCTTTGCATATAAGTTAAATAGGCAGGGTGACAGTATACAGCCTTGCCAAACTCCTTTCTTAATTTTGAACCAATCAGTGGTTCCATGTCCAGTTCTCACTGTTGCTTTTTGACCCGCATATAGTTTCTCAAGAGACAAATTAGATGGTCTGGTACTCCCATCTCTTTGAGAACTTGCCACAATTCGTTGTGATCCACACAATCAAAGGCTTTAGCATAGTCAATGAAGCAGAAGTAGATGTTTTTCTGGACCTCCCTAGCTTTCTCCATTATCCAGCGTATGTTGGCAATTTGATCTCTAGTTCCTCTGCCTCTTCAAAATCCTGCCTGCAATTCTGGTAGTTCTCAGTCCACATACTGCTGGAACCTAGCTTGTAGGATTTTGAGCATAACTTTGCTAGCATGTGAAGTGAGTGCAACTAGATAGGATTAAGAATACATTGAATGTTGTGGAAAGGGCAGAGGTGAAAGGCTAGAAGAAAAATACAGAACACTACTCATACTATTTCAAATTTAACTTTGTCAAAGATTTTAATTCAACAAAAAGCAGTGTTGGAGGTCCCCTCCTCTTTGCTGTTGCCTCTGCTAAGCAACCGATAGTGAAAACATTTGCAAAAAAGACAGTGGTCTTCAGGATTTGGGGATCCTGTGATCAAAAAGTCCAGATCTCAGCCTCCCTCAGATCTTTAAGACTGGGAAATGAAGAGTCTATCTTGATCTTCCCAGATGTTAAGAGAATATCCGTCAGGAGCAGAATAGGGCTTCAATGACAGGGAGCTTCCAGACCCACCATTTACGGACTCTGCTCACCTTGGGTTGGTCCCATAGTCATCGCCTGTGGGTCTGGCAGTATGGCCTGAGGTAACCCCATCCCTCTGCGGAGAAGCTCTGGAGAAGGGTGATAAGTCGAAGATGGGATGGGGTAACTGACCTCACCAGCTGCAGCTCCTGCCACTGCAAGTTGAAACAAGGACGTGATGGGGAACCCAGGCCATTAACCCAGTCTGAGCCCCATGCACTTTCTGATGTGCACCCTCCCCGCAACTAAATAATTTGGGGATGACCTAAAGTAACTGCTGGCCATGGCTTTATTAAGCCTGCATAATGTTCTCCCTCTAGCAATTCTGAAATTGTTTATTCAAATCTTTCTTATATGTATAATAAAAACATGATGCCTACATCAGCTAGAATGCAGTTCTGACGTTCTGATTTCTGCCTCCTGTTAGAATCATATATGAGGAAAAAGGGAGCAATAGAAGCCTAAACTCACTTTTAACACCATACATGAGAATATTAAGAAAGGGGTTAAATTTAGATTTGAGAAGTAGGTTTAGGAATAAATGTTCAGAATTGCCAAGGAGAACCTGGGTAGATGTGGGAAGCGGGGACGGAAAGATTTGCTCTTGTACCTCACTTCTATTTTCTTCTCCATTCCTTACTATTTCAAAAAAAGAAAATCATAACTAGCATTCTGAGTAGATTTGCCACGGGGCTGGTTTTCTACACCAATGCTCCCATTCTCAACTCTTAAAAGAGTCCTGAATGCCCCAATTCCCTTCCAGAACCCCTTTTCTCCAATCCTGTCTTCTTTTCTACATGCCTCCCACTCCTTTCCATTCTCTCTTGTGGCCGCTGACTTTGCCAATCCCAAAAGGTTGGAGTGGTAACTGGAGCCACGCGGGATGCAGCAGCTGGGCTTGTTATTAGCCCTAGGGAACTCAACACCCTCTCTGTGCAGTGCATAAAATTCACGGGTTTCCCATGCTGGTTCATTGCATAACTCGACCCTGAGCCCCATACAGATCGGCTCCTGGCTTCTCTGGCTCAGAGTGGCACCACCATGGCCATTAAATAGCCTGTGGATTCAAATCAGTCCTATCTCTGGAGTTGGACCACAGAAATTAGAAGACGCAATGTTAACTTTATCAAACTTTTTGTTTTGTTTAATAATCTCCCAAAATATAACAAGAGGCTCCTGGAACTGTCCTCCAACACTCTTCTGGATATTTGCTTCAAAACGCACAATTTCCAATTATAACACGGGCTAATCTCTTTCCTTTCCTTGCATCCCACCCTTATGCCCACAAAGCAGACCATTATTTTGAGCCAATAAATAGATCAAGGCAATGCCTCAGTTTCCTCATTGCCCTGGACCAATTGAAATAAGCCAATTGGCAGGGTTTATACAACCTGACAAACCAGAAACCACCATGTATAATCGCCAGTAGCTGAGTCCATGCAACATGCTAGGCCTAAGGCAGACAGACAACAAATTAATGATGTCTAGGTGTAAAATATGTCTCTCAACACAACAGATGAAAAACGTCTCTTCTACTAAGAAACTCTCATGTATGCGGTAAGTATCTGATATAGCAATGTGTCACCCTAGTCAATCCATTTTTTTCCCTTCTGAATAGCATTGCTGTCATGAGGAAGAGAAGTAATATTTGAAAGTTGAGAAGGAGGGTTTTCTCCTGGGTTGTTCCCAAACTATAATGTTACAGTTGGCGCTCCCTCTCTTGAATTTTAGAAGGGTTTAAGACACATGATTATAATCTGCCCTCTTAAACGATTTTAGTGGGTTTTAATTGCTTTAAATTGTTTCTGATTTTATTTATTTACTTTTTACCATGGTGTTTTGCTTTAGAGATACTTGATTGCCAGAATAAATAAATAAATAAATAAATAAATAAATAAATAAATAAATAAATAAATAAATAAATAAATAAATTTATTTATTTAGTGGGTGGTGTGAAAGGTTAACAGGCAATTTCCCTCCTCCATAAATTCAGTTTAAACAAACAAACCCCTGATTGTGAAGAAAGAAAATAGTTTTAGCATTTGCAGTAAAGAAACACCCATACAAATCTACAACTAGTATCATACAGGTACAGGAATTATTCTAAACAAAGCTATGCTAATAGATTTCATGGGCTTGTATTTAAACAAACCAGCTCTACTCTGTCTCTTGCAGAAATGCCCAAGGAAGCATCTAGAAAGCAAAAGGCTTTTGTAGCCATTTTTCCCCACTCTCTGTTCCCACCTCTCCATCTCCTTGGATTAGGTCTACTAGAGCTAGCTTCTTCATTTTTTTTTTTTTGATTTTATTTATATGCCGCCCTTCTCCGGAGACTCAGGGCGGCTTACAATGCGTTAAGCAATAG
>JANHZT010011009.1:146810-169077 GCA_032468215.1 Stegonotus admiraltiensis | reverse complement strand
TTTCTGGCTGTTCACCGCCCTGAGTCCTTCGGGAGAAGGGCGGTATATAAATCAAATAAATAATAATAATAATAATACCACTAGTGTGGCAAGTCTCTCTTAAACTGATGTTACAGTCTGCAGCTTGTGTATTTTCGCCTACAAATTTCATTCCTTTTTTGTTCTGTTGCCTTTGTTGAATACAACTATTTCTTCATTCATCTGAAAAAAGTAGGCTTTGGCTTGAGCCACAATAAATTAATTCATTTTTGAAATTTTTTGAGGAGCTGTTATTAATTTAGTGGTTTCTTTTTCTCATGTATTAGAGGTGGGAATAATTTGTTATAAGATTAGATGAGGTAACTTTTTTAACAGCATAGAATTTGCAAATTCTTCAAGGCAAAACCATATGGAATTTCATCTGATAGCAAATGTAAAAATTATATGATTATGTGCCTTCACTGGTTTTGTTCATAAAACATCTTCAGAGTAGTAAAAGCATGTTTGGAATATAGTATGTGGAGGCAATATCTATTGAAATTATAGCAGGGTGTTATCTTTCCCTTGGGCAGCCCAGATAGAAAACCAAGACAGATTAGCAACATAATTTAAGCATTCAATAGCAATAGCACTTAGACTTATGTACCACTTCATGGTGCTTTACAGCCTCGCTGAGTGGTTTACAGAATCAGCATATTGCCCCCAGTAATCTGGGTCTTTATTTTACCAACCTTGGAAGAATGGAAGGCTGAGTCAATGTTGAGCTGGTCAGGTTTGAACTGCATTCCAACCACTGTGCTACCAGGCCTCAGGTCCAAAATAATATTTTCCTTAATGCAGATTTTAGTATAATATTTGACTTGTTAATCATTTTGAACTTTTTTTCAGTTTGAATTCTTTCTTGATCTTCCTTTGATATCTTGAACTTGAAAGTCAATGTTAGTTTTACAGGTGCTTGGTGAAACTTTTACGTGAACTATGATCATTGTGGCTTGCTGTTTCGAATTTCAGGTGGAGTGGGAGAGAAGGGAAAAGCACAGAATGACATTTGTAGATAGCTATTAGAAGATTGGTGCAGAAATAGGAGGATACGATTAGTAAGAATGTTTCTGGATTTGCAGTTTGGTGTTATATGGTGCAAGTAAGAAGCAGCATAGCCTTTCAATCCTGGTAAGTACAACTTTTTTACTGAGCTCACTGATACATAAAGTCTTATAAAACAGACTCTGCTGTTTGTAGACTTTATATACGGTAATCAGATATTCACAATGCTTTTCCTGGACTGAACCATTTTTCGATATTTGAGGGGAGGTGCATGCTAAAAAGTCATTATACATGTAGCATAATACCAAATTAAAAAGACAAAGATAGCTCTTCGAAGAATTTAAAAAGATGCGATAGACAGCTCTTGGTTCTATCCCATCTTCATAAGTAAATGACACTCTTTAAGAAAAAGTTGGATAGTGTGGAGAAAGCCTTTTATACTTCAAAAATAAGCAATGATAAAAGAGGATATAATTTTCTTCCTCTGCCTTGGGGTTATTTTATGCAAAGAACAGACTTGCTATGACCACTTTGTATACATAAGTAGGATATACGTATTAATAAAACATGAAGCTGCTTTATCACGTTTACTTTGACTGTGGTGTCTTGTCTTGATTTTACTGTGTATTAGAAGACTTTTTTCTGAAATCTGTAATCATTTCTCCTCTTCCATTGCCCAAAATGTACAGTCCAGGAAACCTACTTAGGATTTAATGCCAATGATCATATAAACTTGGCCTTTGTTCTTACAACCATACCTTGATAAAATGGTTCCTGTATTTATATATAATCTGTCTCTTAAATATTTTGCCTCAGAATTCTTTATGGGATAGATTCCAACTGAATATTTCTCAAATAACTTTGTGTCCACTGCTGTTTTTATCATTGCTATCCTATACAAGGAGGTCCAGAACCTTATTTGAAAACCTGTTTATTTTGTCCATCCAATATAAAATCTGATTGAAGCAGGAAGAAAAGGGTTCAAAGAATGCATTTCAGGTTTCTGTTGAAAATCTCTTTATTTTCACCACTTTTTGAAGATGAAGTTTTTGATTTTTAAGTCCTCAAAATTTGCTAATTCACAAAAAGAGCACTCTACTTTAAATATTTTCTTTAAATTGACTTCTGCCTTTTAATAAGATTTTCTTCTGTAAGAGTATCTTTATATCCATAATATATTTATCTGCTGAAAAAAAAAACTACTGAAAAAAAAAGGAGGGTGCATTTCAAATTTATCACAAATAAATTGTTATCTAAGCTTAAAAGTGAGTTTTTGGAAAGTACAGTAACACTTCCCCACCCCTGATAAGTATCTGCGATGTGAATTATGATCACGTAAGCGATTTTGGACTTCCTAGGAAATTGGTGGCTGGGATGAAATAAGTCTTGAAATCATCCCTTCATACTGTGTATATTCCTGAAACTTCTGAATATGATATTATTTGTGATTCCCCTTGCGTCCCCCCCCCTCCCCATGTCGTGCTTTAGTGCATCTGCCCTTTGACTTCCTGCTAGTGGCTGTAGTACTTCCTTCCTGCCGGAACGATCAAACAGCGCATCATCTCTTTTTTAGCAGACAAGCCTTCATCCAGATGTGGAAATAGAGACCCTAGATGTGAGTTTACACAAGGGGGAATTGAGAACGGGTTTGGAGGGAAGTGGAACAGCTACTGCCACAGTTGTGTCGATTACATTTTCTATGATACCAAGCTGTAATTTCCTGGGTTCTTGAGAAAGCAGTGGAATTTCACAAATTGAAGCTTACAAAGTGAACTAGAGCTGGGAGGTAAGAAAGTGGAAGCAGCAGAGGAAATTATAATGTGACAGATCATAGAGCAGAATGAAGGGAAAGGGAAGTATGTCTTTTCCCCATGTGTTTCCCTACTTTCTCTCTTGATACTGTCTTTTTTTCCTACCTTGATATCTCATATGCTTTCTTAATTCTCTTAATCTGGTCAAAGTTTGAAAGTTGGGACGTGACAGGCTGTGTTAGTTAAAGGAGAGGTTAAAATAAATGAATGATCCCCTTCGAATTTTAGCCTGGGGGAGGGTGTTCCGTGCTACCCTTCCTATATTATGATTCTTCCCAGTTCCCACTAACAAGCTCTCTTGCAATGTTGGTGATGGACCCCTAAGATTATAGCTCTCTTCACCTGATTCCAGAGCTTCAGTCAAGTGCCGAGGGTTGAACAGGTGCTTTACAGTATGGCATTGTGTAGTAAAGTAACAGTGCTCTCTACTTCAGATGTCTTCTGTCCCCCTCCCCCTCCCTTTTCTCCATTCCAAATACTGAGCTTTCCTTTTTGAATAGATTGCCACTGCTGCTTTTAACATTTTTCTCCCAAGTAAGGCTATCTGATCTTGCAGTTGCAAGATTGTGACTGCAATCTCTCCCACGACAGCCACAAAACTCTGCAAGACTGATTTTGCAGGCACCCAAATCCGGTGTTGGTTCAGTGTTACTGATGTGACTCATCTCTGTGTCCTTTGCTGTTCCCATACTTTTTTAACGTTGAAATGAATAGGAAGGATTGAGATCCTTTCTAAACAAAGAAGAAGCTTTTATCTTATTCCTGATTTTTTTTAAAAAAATCTCTCTATATGAGATAGGCTTAGAATATCTGCAAGGCATAGTTGTTATAGCATAATAATAAGTTCTAGTCTTTCTCTGGAGGCTGTTTTTTGATCTGGCTGACATGAATCTTGCAAACCTCAAAGTACTTTACCTGCCTTCCCTCTTTGCTTGCTCTTGTCTGTTTCCCTCAAGGTCACATCCCAGATTCTCTACATCTTCTGCATCCTGTTGTCTTCCAGTTATATTGACATGTAACTACATGTGTAGTCCTCGATTTACAGCCACAATTGAGCCCAACATTTCTGTTGCTAAGTGAAACATTTGTTAAGTGAGTTTTGCCCCATTTTACAACTTTTCTTGGTTTCATTGTTAAGTGAATTACTGCAGCTGTTCAGTTAGTAAAGTTGTTAAGTGATCCTGGCTTCCCCATTGACTTTGCTTCTCAGAAGGTCCCAAAAGGTGATCCCATGATCCCTGGACACTGCAACTGTCATAAATATGAATCTGTTGTCAAGTGTCTGAATTTTAATAATGTGATCATGGGGATGCTACAATGGTCATAAATATGAAAAATGGTCATTAATCACCTTTTGCGACCTTCTGAGAAGCAAAGTCAATGGGGAGGCCAGATTCACTTGACATCCAGGTTACTAACTTATCAACTGCAGTGACTCACTTAACAACTATGGCAAGTAAGGTTGTAAAATGGGGCAAAACTCACTTGACAAATATCTCACTTAGCAACAGAAATGTTGGGCTCAATTGTGGTCATGAGTCGAGGACTACCAGTATAGACAATTTTGACCATTTATATCCGCATCTGACTTTTAGCATGGGTTCATAAAATGTAAGTTAAAGACCTTGCAACTGTCTTTTCTCAACATAGTAAAATTATGATTAAATGTAATTTTGATGTGTGTTTTATGGTTTAGTAAGTTGTGCAAAGTCAGCTTGGAAAATCTGCCCTACTTATTGTGTGCTTGTCCCATCGTAATGCGGTAGCAGCCACTAGATCAGCTTCCCTACCAACAAGTGTTGTATTGGGGATCCAATTCCCAGAATTTTGAGCCAGCCTAGCCAGGAGAGCTAGTGTAGTTCGTGGTTAAGGAACTTTTTCAATCTTGACAAAATGAAGATACCTGGACTTCAATTCCCAGAATTCCCCAGCCAGCCACATTGGGCTAAAATATTAAACATGAACCTTTCTCCTAATTCAAGTTCCTTTTCACCCTGAAAATTTCATGGGCCAGTTGTAGAATGTAATGGAAGGAAATGATGACATCATCTAGTCAAGGGGTTTTAGATTTTTTAAACCATAAAAGCTGTTAAAAAAACTTCTTTTACTTCTAACAATTTTGATTTTTAGTACCTTCAAAAAAAAAGTCTTAAAACTTGATTTCTTTACATTTTTTCTTTGTCCCTTCTCATAAAATTCTTCAAAACTTTAACAAGTATAGGAAAAATATCCAGGTAACACTCTTGGTTTCTTATTTGTATATTTTAATTATTAAGATATCAGCCAATTTCTTTTGTATATCCAGTGTAATATTTTTTTCCATGTCATTCTTGTAGCCTGTCATTTTTAAATTCACGATCAAATCATTTTCAATCATGTCAGGTAAAACTTTGCTTTTCTATAACATCTTTTAAACACAGTTCATCTATAGAGACAGAGATTCTTAAAATTAACTTCTGGATCTATTCTTCAAAAATATGTCCAGTGTTAAAATATTTTGTTTCTTTCTGTATTTGTAAGTCAAGTTTCCATTGTGGTGTTCTTTAATTGTATTCTTTAGATCCTTCTAGTTTCCTCTAATGTCCAATTTTAAGTCTTACCTTTTTTTAATAATTCAAAACAAAAACATTTTCCCACTGGAATATTCTTTATAATTAAATCCAAAATCTTATTTCAAATTTAACCAAACCCTTATTTGTGACTTTTTAAAGTCAAAGTTTTAATCACTGTTTTATTTGTGTGCCTGTGATTAAAGCTTTGATTTATATACAGTCATACCTTGATACTCACCTATTTGGAAACTTACTGAATTTGGAACTCAGTGCATTTTGATGCGACAATTTTGTCCCATACTCATTGTTAGCTTGGTGCTCAATGCACAAGCTAGAACTTGTCGCTGTCTGCTGCCTTGTGACTCACTATTCATTATTCCTTATGGGGAAAATTGGTTTGGTGTCTTTGGGATATATTTGTCAAGTAATTTCCAAAAGGGATTAGAAGAGGAAATATCCAAACCCAGTAACCTTTCAAGGTGCTGACCACATATTGAACAAGATGGCAACTCCCTTGTCTTCTGGAGCTCAAACACACTGGAGACTGCTACCTTACGGTGTCTGTATGATGATTTCAAGTCCTCCCCTTTGGAGAGGTTTCAAAGGATATACTTTTAATTCCACTGCAGTTATTCACCTGGCTTCTCATGGAGCCGTCTTCTTCTCCAGAAGCCCTTTCTTTCCTCCCCAGATGTAAAACTTTACATTTGCCTTGAAATTCATCTTGTTTGGCTTTCCCTGCTCTCTTTGTGTCATTCGTAAATGCCATACTAACTCCTCTTCAGGACATAAATAACACTGAAGAGCAGAGGCCTAGGCCAGAACCTTACTGTAAGCCACTGAATGCTTCTCTTTGGTTTCATGCAGAGGGATTGATATATAGTTATTTGGCACATTTGTCCATTCACCTCTATCCATTTAGCATTAGCATAATGCAGTCACATTTTGTCATTTTCTCTTATTAGAAGCCCATTGAAGTTTGTTGTCAAATGCTTTGCTAAAGCCAAGGTTTCTATGTCCACTATGTCCACTATATTCTTGTGTTCAATTATACTGAAAAAAACCCAGAATGGTTTATTTTATCAGAAAAACAATGCTGTTCCCTGCCAAGTGGTGCATTATTTTCCAAATTTTTGAAACTGCTTAATAATAAAATAACAGCCACTGCTTTTCAAGGCAGTTCTTTTCTACTGGAAGATGGTTACAAAAGAAAATGGAGGGGAGAACGCACGTGCACATGCTCGCGCACGCACACACACACTTTCAACTCCTGGGTAAATGATGGTATTGAAGTATAATTGTAAAGTTGTGGCGGAAGAATGAAGAAAAATTCTTGCCTGCAAACAACACCATGAACATCCCTAGTCCTTGATACAGTTGTAGTAGCCAATCTACAAAGACATTTTTGAGGATTTTTGCTTTTTTAGTGATTTTGGTTTGCTTTGCTTCCTTCCATGAAATGTCAGTGGAATACATAAGGTTATTTAGATAAGCTTCCCACCTTGGTGTATTGGAGACTGAGAGCTACTTTGCTATACACCAAAATGACTATATCTAATGGCCTAGAAGGAGAACTGGATCTGGGGGTGAAAATAATTATTTCTCAGCAAATTTCCCTGGAGGAGAATTCCTTAATGTGGCAATGCTTCATACTGGTAATTGTGATTATTAGTCACAATGCAAATCTGGACTTCAATACCTGTCATTTCATATTGAGAACCACATTCAACATTTGTTTTTGCAACCACTCCTTTGTGGGGCTCTCCTCCATTTTAAATATACTCTATTTTCAAAACACAGCATCTCCTGATCTGTGCCAACTATTCCTTCAGAGATACATTCTGTTGCAGAAAAATAACTTTTTACAATATTGTGCGGTTGCCTGTGTTTCAGTTGGAAAACCACTGCCTCACTCACTCTCCCCTTTTGTTGCACCTGGTTATGTGGTCTCCCTATCTGCTGTAGATGTTGTGGGGAGCTCTATGATCTTTCAGTGATGGTGAAGTATTACCTTTTAAAGGCAGCCACTCCCACTCCTTCCCAATGTTGACTTCCTCCTGCGAAGATGAAAGAGCAACGTCGCATGTGCTCAAAGACCCATTTGCACTTTGCGCGCGATGGCGAGGCCTATTACAGATTGGTGCAGCCTGTCACTTCACAACTTCAAACAGCCTTCAGCGTCTTTGGGATGCAGTCCCTGGAGTCTCTCCAAATCTTGCCTGTCAAATGTGCAGATGGCAGAAATTAAAAGATAGTCCTTGACTTATGATCTTAATTGAGCCTGATAATTTGTGATGGTTGTAAAGTTGATTACATGACTGGACCCATTTTTACTACTTTTCTTGTGGCGATTTTTAAGCAAACGCCATGGTTGTTAAGTAAACTCATTGTTTCCTGTGGGTCAGTTTTTGCCGGAAACCATAAGTAAATGGCAGTGTCTGGCAAAAATGTTATAAATTGCAGTCATGTGTGCAGGACACTGCAAACAGCCATAAATTGGGGGTGGGTTTTTTTTTGCTGATGTCAGAACTTTGAAACCGGGTCATAAGTCCCTTTGGGGGGGTTCTGTCATAACTTTGAATGGACACTAGATGACTAGTTGAAAGTGAAGAACTATCTGTACTAAATATATAGCAATGAATCAGACTCATCACTTTTAATTTCATCTAATTGTAGTCATATAATTGTTGCTTCAATTGATTATTATAAAGTGTATTTCTCCTAGAACGCCCCTCAGAAGTCATGATCGGCCCAAACACTGCGTGGTTTTAGATTTTAGCACTGTTCTGGAGAAGATCATGTGCTTAGAAATACTTCCCTAAGACTGGCCCTTTGAAGGAAATTAAGAAAGTATCTGCACCATTTGCCTAAGAAACACGGGGAAAGAATAATTTATCTCAGCACCTTGAAAGTTATTCCTTTCTCCCCTCAATTGATGCTTCTACTGGCATTTGCTTATGAACACTCAGGAGTCTGGGACTGATACTTAATAGGGTTATGCAGTGCTTCAGATTCAAAAGCAAAAAAAACAAACAAACCTGAAATGCATAGGTTGCTCATGTAGCACTAAATCTCAGATCAGCTGCATCCTCTTGAGATTGTGTGATTTTCCACAGTTAACTGCAACTCAATCTTAGGAAAAGATACCTTTGGTTTAAGAAGTGGCAAACAGTTGTTATGTGGATGCTGAGTGGTGCTCTGAAGCCTCTTCATCTTTGAATCCAGAACACTATCCAGTTTGCTTCTTACTCGTCTGCAACTCAGTGCCTTAATTATTACAGAATAAGTATGGGATTTTAATTATTAAAACGTGAAGAGGAAGACTATTCAAATTATCATTTATGTAAAAATTCCAGTTTATCTTTTGTTGAAAATTGGCCAGAGAGTTTTCCATATTTTGAGAGGTGTGGAAATAATAGAATAAGTCTTAATATAATAATAGAATAAATCTTAACCTTTTAAAAAACAATTCCTCAAAGAAGCATTGTTCTTTTTCCTTTTTCTTCCCTTTCTCTTCATATGGTCCCATTAATTTTGCATCAGTATCTCATCTGCTGAAGCCTGTGTGTTCCCAAATATGTTAAGAACATATTCTTGACTTTTAAAAGAAAATGCTCATCCTGCAATTAATTTGCACTGGATTTAATGAATTAATTTCTGCAACAATACATTGGATCATAAATTTATAAAAGCCAATTAATGAAGGCAAATATATGTGTCCCAGGATAATGATGCGAGATCGAATTTGGGTCGGTCACCGGGACCAGAAGATTTGTCTTCTGAGCTTTCAGACTCATGTTGGAGCCCATCTTCAGGGAATTCCTCTCTGTGCTTTGGAACATTACCAGAACAGCCCAAAGCACATATTCCAGTAGAGAGAAGTTCCCTGAAGATGGGCTCCAGCATAAATCTGAAAGTTCGGAATAGTAAATCTCTGATCCAGTCTCAAAACAGGCCAAGTTTATCCCACATACTAAGCCAGTCTCCACAACTGAAACTAAACAAAATGCTGTGTTGTTCAAAGGCCATTACTAGGGATTTTTCTAATCTGGTTATATCATGTGAATTCAGTCCATCTCATCCAGTTTCTTCCTACCATCTTCCTCCTCTTTTGCATTTCTCTGACAATCATAAAGCAAGAGTATGAAAGGCATGTCACCTTTGAAGCACGTTTCCTTTCCTCCACTCTTACTGGCTGCTTGTGGACTTTCTACTTGTGAATGTGGCTTTCTAACAAATTTCCACCATTTTAGAATTGCCATTCACCTGACCAAGCCAATTTGATCTAGTTGTTAGGGCACCAGGTTAGAAATCAGAAGACAGTGAGTTCCAGTGTTGATTTAGGCATGAAAGCTGACTGAGAGATTTTGGGCTAATCCCTCTCTCTCAACCCAACTATCTCACAAGGCTATTATTGGGGAAAATATGATAAGTAATATTCTGTGTGTTCGCCACCTTGAGTTATTAAAATAATAAAAGTGAGGAAGGAAGGGTTAGGAAGGAAGGAAGGTTCCCTCAGATAACCTACGCTGTATCTTCTACCCTAGGCACCCTTCCTTTTTTTATTCCTTTTGTTTTTTGTTTCTATTTAAGTGTTAAAAACTCCAAATGCTCTCTGAACTAAATTCAGAATAAGGAATATGACATAGACTGAATGTCAAAGAAGGATATAGGAGAGAAAAATATTTATATGTGCTTTATCATTTTACCTCTAATTTGGTTATTTTTCACAGGGCTGTTGATATGTCCCACTAGCCTGCTCAATGCTATATTTCACTCTGGATTCTGCTGCCATCCCAAGTCTACAATCTCTACTGTCAGTTTGCAGGTGGCATGGATATCTTCCACACGGGTGATTTCTTCTGGATGTTGGCACTTGCAATCCCAATCCTGGTGGTTCTATTGGTACTGTGTACTGATTGCCGTGACCCTGATTTAGACAGTTAAGTCCGCCCGCCCTGTTCCTAAAAGTTTACTTTGGGGAATAGCCCCCGTTTCTTAAATCCTTTATAACACCTTTCATCTCAAGACAAATTGTAGGGATTTCCTAATTTCATTGGTGTATCTGTTTCTTTTTCTGAACAGCACCTGCTATTGATGACTACCAATACAAGTGAGTCCATGACTATCTTATCTTGGGGCAAAATAAAGAATGGGAAACCAGAATTCAGGCAGATTTAGAAAGCAGAAGTAAAATGTGGTCTTAGGAACAACTTTTGTCCCTGGGGAAAAATAGGCTGTCTCCAAAATGTTCTCTTCTCTGCAACAAAGAATTATCCTACTTTTGTATGCTCCTCCCATCAAATACACACTCCAAATGTTATGGGGTTACCCTGAATGAGGTAGCAATCAAAGAATCTAAAGAGAGGCCATAGCTGTCTAGTGCCGCACATTCTTTGAGTATTCCATTCAACCCTTGCCATCTCCCAATTTAAAATAGAGGAGGTAGCAGGTGATAGACAAGAAAGCTCTCTTTCACCTGAAAATATGGTGCCATATGAACCACAGCATGTCTTTCATTTTTACTTCAGCATTTCCACAGCTAAAAAGGTTTGAAGGTATATTGAGATGCCCTTGTGAGTATTCCAAATTTTAAGAGCTTACAGCTTGGTTGAGCCTGTTTTAATTCTTATCTTGAAATACCTTACAGAATAAATAAACAGACACAGGCTTGGTTAATACGCAGGCTGACAAACTCAAAACTTACTCTGTCAGCCATTTTATCAAGCTGGATTATTGACACTCTGATAGGGAAGGTTATAAAGATTATAAAATCCATACAAAGCAGTGTCAGTTAGTGACAAAAGCAAAATGCATTAACAAACGCACATCATCTAAAGCAGTGGTTCTCAACCTTCCTAATGCCGCGACCTTTAATACAGTTCCTCATGTTGTTGTGACCCCCAACCATAAAATTATTCCTAAGACTATTGAAAATATGTGTTTTCCAATGGTCTTAGGCGACCCCTGCGAAAGGGTCGTTCGACCCCCAAAAGGGTCCCGACCCACAGGTTGAGAACCACTGATCTAAAGCATTTCAGTAATAATGTAACAGAAACCTGCAGCAGTGAAGAAAACCTATGTCAAAGTTGAATGCAGTTATGTTGGGAAAGATTCCAGGAAGGTACTTTATTATGACTGTTCTGAGAAGTGACTATTAAGGCTTTTTTAAAAAAGGCTATCAACTGTTATGAATTGGCTCACCTGTCATGCAAAGCCAAACTGTGATTTGTTTAGTTTCCATGGTTTATCGTTTAGTGTGTTATGTGAACTCACTCAATACTTATTCAGGAATTCATAATAAGCAAGTATGGCTTAATTGTGAGTGACCCCTGTCATAATCTGATACATTCACACAACAGTACAGTAGATGAGACTATGAAATGTTTGAGCTGTACCATTTGGTAGCATCTCTATGGAGAAGCATGGGTAACATGACTTGTTAAAGGTATTTATTATGCAGAAACGAATCAGTATGGGAGAATTGTATTTGTCTCTCTGTCCATTGTCCTTGCTTTTTATTTTTATTTTTTAAAAAATATTAGATATTTGTATGCCTTAAAGTGATACAGCAGTCTGGAACAGTCTTTGAACCTATTGTTTTGGATGAGCTGCTGCTATGAATATATATCTTGACTCAAAGTGTATTGCAATACCAATACATTTGCTCCCTGAGTGTTTTTTTTCCTCATTGCACAATATTTGGAATGAATCAGAATTATGTGAAATATCTTGTGCCTACATTTTGGCTTACAACGGGTCTCTTGTAATTCTTATCACAGGCAACTGCAAAATATGGCTCTAATTCCTGTTTTAAACCAAAGTACTGGTATTCTGACAATATTCCTTTCTGCAATAATGTTTTGTTCCAGGACTGACTTGAGTTGCTTTGTCCTGATAAAAAAAAGAACAAGGCAGTTATAATTTAACATTCTTTCAAGGACATTCAATGCGGATTTTCTGTTATAACTTGTAATTTTTTAAAAAAAAGTTCTCAGAATTTGCAAGTCTTAAATGAACTAGCTTAAATGGGTCATGAAGAAGAATTTTTGATAATCTAAGAGGAAAATTAACAGCAGTGTTGAATAGGAAGATTAAAATATAAATGTAAACAATTTCCAACTTGCTTAGCTTAGCAGCATAAGACTACCCGTGGAAATATTTTTCTGGTTTAGTCAGAGAGAGGCTGGATTCACATACCAAACTGAAGCATGACATAACTACATCTCACATTGGCTGGGTTCACACAACATCCAGCTATTAATCAAGGTTTATAAGTTGCAATGGTTGGATTCACAAAGTGTATGATAGTTGGGATTGTGTATCTGTTTTTATTTTTTGTGCATTATTTTTATGTTAACTGCTCAGTTATTTTGGGAAACAGATAACTGGATAAAGCAAAAAGAAAGGAAATCCACACCATATTTAGCTTAGCATGATATATAGATTAAGAGTGGCACCAAATGAGAAGAGCTGTAGCTCAGTGAAATAGTGTGGGTGCTCTCCATGTAGAAGCCGCCAGGTTTAATCTTTGGCTCCTCTGGATATTTGTGGGAAGCGCTTCTATTTTAAAGCTTTCACAAGCAGAAGCAGAAGCATTGCCAACTCAACCAAAGGTGTCAGGTTTGCAAAGGCTTGCATAGATGTCATGGAGAGATGAGCAAATCACTCAACACAGTCTAGAACAGCTGGAAAAAGATTCTCATGTTGACTGCTGAGTAAGGTAGTTGAAAAATGATAAATGCATCTTTCGGACTTACGTTGTTTAGAAAATAGACTCTGAATGGTTTATTATTCTCACAGGCCTTCCACTAATATTCATTCCCAGACTTTCAGAGTGTTAAGGCGTCCTCCCTGTAAGTAGACCTCAGTTTTGACATATTTCAAAATTGACCTGTTTAAGAGGGTTTTAGCATTATCTCTTCATTGCCTTTGTGGTTGTTTTTTGAAGCTTAGGGTTTAAAATTTGGGGAAGTGGATCCTCCATCTCAGGATTCAGAAGCCCTGCTACTAAACTCTCAGCTTTGCCATTTTTTTGAGAGTTTGAACTCTCAGCTTTACCATTCTCAAGCCATGCTGCCTTCCATTAATAGTTTTAATGTAAGATGCCACCTATGTCATGAAGGTGGCATTTGATGGTGAAGGCTATAACTTACTAACATGGTATAGTATTTGAAAGGGTTGAAGGTGTTTGAACCTGGTTTTAACTTGGACAATCTGTTCCTCAGAAGTTCAAGCCAATATTTAATATTACATTGTGTGGTTCATCTGTTTTCTTTTAGCAGATGGGATTATGTACATGTATACAAACCTGTTTGTGCTTATCACTGGATTTTTTTCTTTAAAAAAAAAGACTGGCTTAGATCTAAGATGGACTAAGATTTGTAATGTCAGTGAACAATATTTGGTGGGTTCCAGGTGTAGCTTTAAGTTTGGATCTTGCGGCCAGTCCTACCATTGGGTGAATTGTGTCATGCAGAATGAGATGGCTAGCTGAGGCCATTTTCAGCTGGAAGAGAAGGCAGCAAATGATTAAATACTCTGTTATTTTACTGTTAGTGCTCTGGCTCATTGGGGGGTGGCCTGAGATCATATCTCCTTGCCCTAAACCAAGAATGTGCAGAGAAAAATATTTCTATTGCTCTCTATCAGGGTATGCAGTTAAATATTATTGTTTTTTTAATCTCTTATTAGAAAAATATCTATTAAGGACAGAAAGATGAAAGAAATAGTGTGAGTTGATATGTTGAAGAAAAAGCTGAGTTCTTGCTAACATTTTGTAAATAAGCCCATATTCTTAAAATTTGAAAGTGTCCTTGTTTCAGGTTAACTCCTACTTTCCTCAGAAGAAAACAATTGAGTAGCTACAGCAAATTTGAATGAATGAATGGTGACACATAACAAGACTCTCTCCTTTACATGTGTAGCTTTTAAAAATATGGTTTAAACTTGGCTAGCCAGCCATTCCTTCATATTGGTTGTTGCTTTGAGCCACAGAAAATAAAAGAGGAACCTAGGTTCTGCCCAGTCTTATCTGAGATTATTTCTCCCCCCACCCATCTCCTGTCTCTGTTTGCAGCACCACCTTGGTCTGCCATCCAGTCCCAGCCAGATTTGCAGAGGTGAGCTGCTTTCCTTCCCACTGTTCTATGTTATGGGTATTATAAAACATCTGCTTAAGATGAAGGATGCTGGGAGGTGAAGGGTAGCAGCATCAAAACACTAAATGGTACAGCTTTGTGTCTTTAGTCACTTGCTGCATGCCCTTCTAAACTATTTAGCTTCACTTAGCTGCATTGTAGAAAGCTGCCCTGCTTCTGAGCTGCAATTCGATTCAGTTGTTAAAGTGGGTGGATTTTTATTTATTGCAAGGAGACTGTCCATCTGATTTGCTTTAGATAGCAATTGCTTTGTCACTTTGTCTGCTGTTTCTTATTCCTCTAAGTCCCTCCCTAGCTGCTTTTCCATGGGGAAACAGTAATATAGGCTTAAGGCTTCCTGTGGGCAGAATGGGCCAACTCACCGTGGCCATTTTTTTTGCAGCCAACTTGCCATGGGACAACTTCCTGCAGCCAATTTGCCGCAGGACACATCACTGTGGGATGATTTCATGTGGGATAACTACACGATAAATGTTATCCACCATTGTTTCTTTGACATTATTTCCATTGACAAAAATGGAAATAATGTAGAAGAAAAACTGGCAGATAACACCGTGTTGAGTTTTCACACACAGATTGTCCCATGATGAGTAGTAGTCCAACAATGAGATGGCCATGGCAATATGGCAACCTCGGGTTGGCCGCAATGAGATGGCCATGGCAGGATGCCCACACCGGATTGGCTGCAACAAGATGGCCATGGCAAAATGGTCACGCCAGGTTGGCTGAAACAAGATGGCCATGGTGAGTTGGCCATGACAAGATGGCCTTGATGAGTTGACTGTGGTGAGTTGTCCTAGACCCTTCTGTGAGCTACATCTGCTATCTTGCCAGAATAGTGAGGGACTGTCCTATTAGGAAATGTTGATGGGCTCCTTGTATCAAGTTGGGTGTACTGGTATGAGGGTTTGTAGGTGGGAATTCTTGGGGAAGTGGATGGGAAATTCATATAAGCTTTATGTTGAAAGTGAAGAGGCTAGATCAGGAATGGGAATCTAGAATGCACATGTCCCAATACCTTTTCTTGTCATCAAAGATTCTGCTTCGAATTCAAATAGCAAACCCCTGCATTATGGAAGTGTGGGAGTTTCCTTCTTTTAAAAACATACAAGTCTTAAGAGTTTCAAATAACTTTCCTCACAGTTAATAGCAAAAAACTCCCCACATCTTCTCTTTACCTCCCACTAGTGATATCACAGCATCTTTCTTATTTACTAAGAGATTCTTGGCAGATGAAAGAAATGGCTAAAAATAAAAAGTTAAGAAAATAAAGGGCATCCCATTCCCGTGTTAGATCATGTTCTTCAGATATTTTCACATGTATTAATCACTTTTTTCCTCTTCCGGTTTGCAGCACAGGCTCTGCATATAGCTTTTGTAGTCAGGCACCTGCATTCATCAAAATTGAAGATAATGGTAAGTTGTGAAACTCGTATATTTATGTGTGTGCATTTACACACAATAATTGAACTTCCATATGTGTAGAAGAAAATGGGAGCCTACACATATTGTAGCTGCTCTAGGACTATAAACCCTGTTGGAATAAACAGCCTTTGGGGGGGGGGGGGAGGAAGTGAAACAGATACAAGGATACAGGTCAGAATGTACCTTTGAGAATCTGCTGTAAGGCATTCTGACTACCTAATCTCCCTTACAAACATTGTCTCTTTTCAGAAAGTGTTCCCAGTTATGAAAATGAACGTAAGTAGCAGCACAATACGGTAAATATTGCTTTTCTCTTCCCCTTCCCACAATCTTTGCCTGGAACATGCAGCATGCCTCACTTTTCTTGATTCTTTTTGCTCTGGACTTGTGCGCAGTGCACATGGCCCTTCTCTGTATTCTGGAAGCTTCTTCATAGACTCAGTGGGGTTGTGTTTTCAAGGTGAGAAGTGAGGGTAGATCTCATTTATATCTAAAGAAGAGCATCTAATCTTTTTGGACTTTGTCTTCCCAGAATTACCTTGCCCCACAGATGATGATGAAAATTATATTCCTGGATACATGTAAGTCTTTAGGAAGGATAGGAGTCAGGGGAAAAGCTTGTTTCAGTCAATATATTGCTACTTTTAGACTCCAAATCATTTAGTCTTCTATCATTCCCAGTTTGCGCAGAGAATAGCCAGGGAATGTAACTACAGTTATAGTCTCCAACTTCACAATAGTTTGTTTAGTGAGCGTTTGAAGTTACAACAGCACTAAGAAAAGTGACCATGACTGTTTTTCATACTTATGACCATTGTAGCGTCCACATGGTCGTGTGATCAAAATTCAGATGCTTTGCAACTGACTCCTATTTATGATAGTTGTAGTGTCCTGTGGTCATGTGATTAGCTTTTGTAAGGTGCTGATAAGCAAAGTCAATGGGGAAGCCAGATTCACTTAACAACCATGTTGCTAACTTAACTGCAGTGATTCACTTAACAACTGTGGCAAGGAAGATCGTAAAATGGGGCAAAACTCACTTAAAAACTGTCCCACTTAATAACAGAAATGTCAGGCTCAATTGTGATCGTAAGCTGAGGACTACCTGTATAGTATTTGTAGTTGTATTGTGATGGTTCTCCTTCTTTGAAATGCTCTCCCTGACCTGGAAGATGCTATGGTTGTATGTTTTAGGCATCTGGATGAAGAAATGACACATACTTTGTGTGAAACCTACTGTATGGTTCCCCACTCCCATTCTTCCCTATGTGTGTATTTGTGTGTGGGTATGTGTGTGTGTGTGTGTGTGCATGTAATTCTGAAATTTAATATACAGTTGTTTTCTTTGTCTGTATCTGAACAGTTTAGATGTTTTACAACACAGAGGCTAAAAATATTGTTTAATGTAAGAATATAATCTAGAAGTTGTATTAAAAATTGTGGATTGTAGATATGTGGGATGAACTAGAAATTTATAGAATTTCTTGGTTCCATACTTGGGAGTTCTGCTTCCTGGATTTTTCCCCCATTGATAGCATTCCTTGCCAGTTTAATAACTATTTATTAGCAATTTAAGAGAGGTAATACAAAAAGGAAAGAATGAGCAGTGGAAATAGAGACCAATCCCAATTTATTAACTGCTAATGAAGGCAGTTGTGGGCAAGGACTAGCAATATTGATTCACTTGTTCATTCTACTCTTACTGAGGCTTTCTTGCCTTCAATAGAGTGGTGCTGCCTGATGTTCCAATCACAGAACAGAGGAACAAAGATCATGCCTCGTCCGGTAAGTTGGCAACCAGGAGGATTCTTTTTGTCCTTCCTTGTCATAGCCTCTTTAGTGTTGTTGGATTAAGTTGCCTTTCTTTGCCTTTGGGTTTCTCATGTTGCTGTCACATGGTTTCTTGATTCACATAGCATCAGAATTAGAAAGAGAGGAATCTCCAAACCCAGCAATATTTAAGAAGAACTAAGGGAGAAAAAAAAGGAAGGGGACCCTTAGAAGAAAAGGAAGTTGAAGAAGAAAACCCAAATATGCATATTGTATGATGATGGTTTTTTTTAAATAGTCACACGCATTCCCCATAGTCATGTGATTGTATTTTGGATGCTTGGCACTCAGCTCATCTCTACAGTTCTTTGCAGTGTGCTGTCATCACAAGATAGTGATTTTGATCGGGTTTCTTTGCTGGTTTTCCAACACTTATTTCCCATTTCCAACAAAAAAAACCCCATTGGGTTTGCTTTACAATTGCTGCAAAAAATGTCATGAGATTGGGCACAGATTGCGCTACTTGATGTGTTTAAAACTTTGGTTTTTTGAAAAAATATAGCAATTACTATATTAATTAATTGTCTTAATTTAATTGTCAACAATCCCGAGTAGTATATATTGCTTTATACCTTTTAAACATGCTTTCCTCTAAATTTTTTTTTCTGTAGAGTCCATAATGGACCAATATGAAAATGTGCCTGAGTCTCAACGGCATTCACTCGGTAAGTGGAAGACATGGACAGATAGGAGGGGCAGGATTAGCAAGAAAAAAACATATAATGGTGGAGTTGAGTTTAGAAGATGGTCTGGTTGACACATAGTGGAACAAAGTAAGTTATAATGGTGTTCTGATCTATGAATGAGCAAATAACACTAGCCTATAGCTTTAAAAATTGTTCTACAAGACTCCTTTTTCCAGATATATTGGAAGGGTATTTTGTTTTTATTTTATTTATGAAAGACTTATAAACCTCACAGTAGCTGAAGCCTTCAGGCATTTTATAAGAAAATACATTAAAATATTCAATTTGGAAAAAAAACATAGAATAAATATAGTCATTTATAAATAAAATGCAAAATGAATACACCATACAAGGTAGGTAGCAAAAAGGTGCTCATCTGGAGTAAAAAATTAAAAAAAAACCCAATAAAAAACTTTGAAAAATCGATCTTTGCCTGATGCCAAATTGATGCGAATATTAACCCAACTGGACTTCTTTAGAACAGAATTCCATATGTGGGATACCACTATAGAAAAAGCTCTCTCACTCTATAAACATTAATGAACAAGAACATGTTACATTTGCAAGGATTCATTTATATATAAAAATGCACATTTCAAAATATTATTATGGTGAGTCTCACAGAAATCTCATAGAAATATCAATTTAAATAGAGATACAATTTCATAGGGAAAGCAGTTCCTAATTTTTGCCATATCATCTGCCTCCTAGGTCTTTTGAGTTATAATTACCATAATTTCTAGGCACTAAACTGTGAATTTATTATTATTATGTTGGCTGAACCTAGCCAGTAGTGGTTTATTAAATAACCCACAATTGAAATAAACCCTGATTCAGTCTCAATGTGTGATCCCAGTCACTGCTGGAAAAGTATTTTTGTGTTCCTCCTGATTGATTCCTGTTTTATTTTGGTTTCCCCACCCAAGCTTTTCTAACAAATCACATAGGTGTAAGGCAGTAGCAAAAGGGAAAAGGGAAAAGAAAGCAAAATATTATCAAATGGGCTGTAGCTATTTTGCCTGCAAGATTTATTCTAGCTTTTTCAGCAAACCATGCTAGTTAGGACCTACACTGGGGAAGGCTATTGTCCTCTACTGACATTGATATTAATGTCACCCTTTTTCATTTTTCCTTTCTCCTGCAAAGGTGAATATGTGAATGTACTAGAGCCAGAACCGATCCTATTAGATCCTTGTTTTGGTAAGTGAGGGAAGCTGAGAGGATGGGCAAGGGAAGAAGTCCTTATTCTCAGCAGTGCATTCAATTCCTTTGGCCTATTGGTAAAAACCCCAGCCTTTTTAGCTCCAAAATTGCATGCCATACTGAATGGTGGGTTGGAGAGGGTGCCTTATTCTTATCCAGGCAAATGCAGAGTATCCCGTGAACCTTCTTCTCCAAGCTCTTTCAAAACAGCTATAGGCACTAGAGAAGGAAAATAAAAGTCCTACCCTATTTTTAAGTCCCCTTTTGAGTTACATGGCAGTTGCTATTGATTTTTGGGATGGCTATACTTCCACAGCCATAATAGTAGTTTTCTCAGAGCCTTCTATGCTAGAGTCAACTCTATGACCATCAGGCTCTACCTGTTTCCCCCAAAATAAGACATCCCCTGATAATAAGCCCAATAAGGCCAAGCACTTATTTCAGTGTTCAAAAAAATATAAGACAGGGCCTTATTTTCAGGGAAACATGGTGTATAAATGGTTTTTTTGTTGTTTGCAACAGTAAGTCAGGAGAAAGTGATAAGTCACTGTGACAGACAGAAGCAAATGACCTGGAAGGCCACTTGTGGTCTTGGGCCAGGAGTTATTGGCTTCTGGTTTAGTCTCCCATTAACCAGTTATCCCCCAAGGGCTATTAAAAATATATGCATAGACATGTACACACTTTTAACACGCTTCGTTGTTTCTCATGTTCCAGCAGTTGGCACTAGTGATCGAGAAAGTGAAGATGATGTTCCAGACTATGAGAATGTCTGTTTTGGAGTTTGAGGTATCTAGACCCTGGGAAGGGGATTGGAGTAAATAAGACTTGAACTGTGATAGCAAATAATGGTTTGTATTAATCCAAGCATTGCCTTTGTTGTGGCAACATCAAACCAATTTGGCTGATCATGAAAAGGCTAATCATGATTGGACTTGGTAAACACCATCCCAAAATTGTGGTCATAAGAAAAATACCTTGGAAGTCACTAAGAAAATACTGTGAATGTGTTTGAATAATTTACAGAAGTAGAGGTGAGCAAGAGTTATTTTTTAAACAAAGCAGCCTAGAGTTGCCCCAGATAGCAAGCTGGGCAGTATTTAAATTTAATAATTAATTAAATAATTAAATAATACATTTCTACTATGTTTGTAATAATGAGAGAAATGCTACACTATTGAATATGAATAAACTGCTCAGTGGAGGTGCTTGTGACACTACAAGGTTATGCATGTTGATCTCGTGTTTTAAAAAATAAACTAAAAATGACTGTAATTTCTAAAATTTGGTCATTCTTTTAAAGCCCAAGATGGTATCTGTTGCTGAAAAGGCTGCAAAATCCTGCTGTATCCAGTCTAAAGTATCATTTCCTTTATTTCTTCCCCCTAGGTTGAAAGGAGGATTTCAGTTTTGCATTGGTGGATCTATTCATCTTTGGGAAGGATGGATCACCACACAGGACACCTTCTCCTGAACAACTTCCAATTTTGCCATATCCTATTTTTTTTTCTCCCTTGCACTTTGGATGACACATCCTGAGAATTTCTCCCAATTATCAGTAGCAGTATTTCAATGGACTTTTCCCAAAGCAATTCAATTTTGCTTTTAAGTTTGGTTGACTAATAAAGAACCAAGAATTTCACCATCATTTCTATTTGAGTGATAATTGATCCACGGAATGGAGAGAAGTCTGTCTCTAATGTAATCTTTTAGTCTATTAGATGGTAACAAGTTAATCAATGTGATCAACTGAGCAATTGAGTCTTGGTGATTAAGTGATGCAGGAGAATAAGCCTTAAACATTAGTTTCATTAAAAATGTATTGTGTCCCATTTTTTTTCTCAGAGACAGTAGTGTTATTAATTATGTAGATGTGACAACAATGAGACATACAATGTATTATATAATGTTTGCTTTATTTGTAAATATGCAAATAGCTGCACCCTCTGGATAATATTCCATATAGCCCAGTAATTGTGTACTGGGCAGAACATACCATACATTTAAACATCAATTTTAATATCTTTGCAACCTTCAATAATTGAACCTGTGTCTTTTTCCAGACAATGGAATTATTGAAAGGAGAAGTATATATAGCTGGATTTAGGTAAAGTTATGTATTCCTGAGCTATGATCCCCTTTCAACAGCAGAGCTGGAAAATTTAACTAAGTTGATCTAGGGTTTGCATAAAGTGCAAGGTGAACAAAATAATGCCTTTTGAGAGATTAGGTCAATATAATAAACTATAATATAGTCCATATCTTTAGCATAGCATATTATGTAAATGCAACAATTGTGCTGTATTAATCTAGTAAGTAAGTCAATCACCTATTTTGTATGTCACCACATATTATTCAGTAGTGCTCCAGGGGTGGGTTCTACTTACCTTTACTACCAGTTCGCAATGGGACCGCATGCACAGATCACCCATGATGACATTGGCAGGTGGGCAGAGCCTCCCGCCAGTTTTACTATTGGTTCTATAGAACCAGACAGAACCAGGAGCAACCCACCACTGTAGTATTCCCCAGGCTGATGAGACCTTGTGAAGCGGCCTATATATATTCTTGGGAGT
>JANHZT010011009.1:114613-127608 GCA_032468215.1 Stegonotus admiraltiensis | reverse complement strand
CATTTTATTTATTTGTATTCCACCATTATTATTTTTACAAATAACTCAGGGTGGTATATTTACTGCTATGAGATATTTGTAAAAATAATGACAGTACAGAAATATATCTAATGCTCCCCCCTCCCTCCATTTTCCCCACAATAACATCCCTGTGAACTGAGTTGGAATGAGATAGAGTGACTGCCCCAAAGTCACCCAGATGGCTTTCATACCTAAGGAGAGACAAGAATTCACAATCTCCCATTTTCTAGCCTGCTGCCTTAACCACTTGATCAAACTGGCTCTCCAGTTTGGCTTTTTAGCCAGAGCCCTTTTTTTAAAAAAAATGTGCCTATTCATGAACTAAACAATAGGGAGTGTATTTGGAGTCCTGGGGTGTTGGCAAGTGTTAAAGCAACAAGCCTGGATGGAAAAAGGGAAGATGCAAAGTATTTAAGGATGTTCTGTCTTTTTTCACATCTAATCAATGTCTTGTTGCTTTCTGATGCATCATCTATATCTAGAAATCATTCATTCTGTATCCCATATTAAGACTTGACACACCCCCTCCCCCCCAAATAAACACATTTTCACTTTGCCTGAAGTTCTTGTGATAAAGTGGGGGGCATGAAAAAGCCAATTTGCAAAATTAAATCTCTCCCAGATTTAGAGATCAAATTCTTGTCATCCATGCCAACTTGGATGCCTGAGATGTAAAAGCAACACCTGGATCTTTAAACACTAGGCTGTTTACCAGACCAAAGAGGTGGCAGGTCCAATCTCATAAAACTGAGCCCAGGCTACGGGACACCTGAGCCAGCCTTATTGGAGGTTGGATAAACTTGCAAAACAATATTCGTTGGCAAGGTTTCACATGTCAAAGCTTACCACTGGACTTTGACTTTGCTTGGACTCTGGAATAGTCAGGACGCTGGCTGGCATGAAAAATGCTGAAGCAGCAATAAATGGGGAAAAGGAGATGGGGCAGTTGCTGCAAAAAGCTGCTTGAAAGAGAAAACAGGATGTCTCCAGCATGGAAGAGCTATAAGGAACAAATTGTTCACCTCTCCTCTTCAAAACCAGAATGCTTTATGTTCCTGAATCTAAATAACAGCAGCTTCACTGGGGCATCCTACATTTTAAAAAATAAAATAAAGCAAAGCTATAAAATGCAAGTGTTTTAAGATATTCAATCTCTGCCTCGGTTAAGAAATGGTAAACTCTAAACTTGGTGTTTATACAGCCTCCTTTTTAATTCCATTGTTTATCTCTGCTGTGTTTGGGGATTCTCTTGTTCATTTTGCCAGTCGTGTTTTCCTCCAAAACTATGTTTAAATTGGACCACTGCGACCCCTTTTAATATTTCCTACCCCCCACCCCACCATTGTTCAACCAACTTGCCAAGCCATTTTGCTATGCAGCTCAACTGAGAATGAAGTGGCACGGTGAATGTGGCCGTAAGTTGCCTAATAACTTGAACCATGCAAAGTACGCCAACAGATGTCAAATATTCTCTATTGGAGTTTGCAGCAATCCAACCAGCACACAAGTAAACAATTCAGCAGGATTCATTTATAAAAGAAACTTATTTATATACAGTAATATAAAGCATAATGCATGTAGACAGTACCCATGCAGCAGAAGCCAGAAGCACAGAAGCAATATAATCACAGAAGCAATAATCCAAGGACAAACCAACTCTTTTATACATAACAGTCAAGCTAATAAATAATAAATAAATAAATAAATAAATAAGCCATGCCCAGGCTCCAAACTATCTGAGCACACCAAACACTCCCCATTGGCTGACCTGTTGCCATGTCTGTTCCAATTCATGAACCCTTATACACTGACATTCTCTTCCTCTCCCTTCTGCTGCATGAACTGTGTTCCCCAATAGCTCTTGCAATCCAGATCTGTAGCCAAAGATACAGTGGGTGGGTTGGGCTCTCTCACCTACTTTCTTAACTCAATTTTACGAATAGAAATCTAGATAAGCCCTCTTTTAAAAGATTCCCTGACTTCCTGAACTCCTGGTTATGAGCCTTTGGACAGTGCAATGAACTTAATACAGATAGTCCTCAATTTATGACCATAATAGGGATTAGAAAATTTATCATTAAGCAGTATGATTATTAAGTGAGGCAGCATATGACCACACCTGATTTTAAGACCTTTTCTGCTGTGCTTGTTAAACAAGATATCACATGACTGCAGTCATTAAGCATATCACCCACAATTGTTAACCAAGACATCACATGAATGTGACTTATGACCTCCTGTCAGCTTTCCATTGACTTTGCTTGTCAGAAGCCAGTTAGGAAGATTGAATATGGCAAATCTATGCTCATAGAATGCTGCAACCATCACAAATGCACAATGGCTGGCAAGTGCCATAACTACAATTACGTGACTGCAGGGATGTTGCAATGGCCATTGTCTTAATTCAGCAGTCATTCTTATTTTGAAGAGTTGCTAAATGAAGGGCCATAATTCAAAGACTTCTTGTATATCAACATTTCACTACTATTGAAACTAAAAAGGTTTTCTGGAGCATGGGTTATTTCCAAATGGAAGGGAAATCAACTCTTCCATCCATTGAAAAGTGATCTACAGGAATCAGATTGATCGTCTACTGGCAAACCAGACAATTTGATATTATGATTGAGGTACTTACTGGCCTAGAAAGCAGGAGAGAGTTTTAGTCCAGAGTTTCTCTCTTTTCTCAGCATCAAATAACTCCATTGATCTGGAAAACCTTCTATCTAACAAAATGCAATTCAATGTAGAGAAAAGTAGAGCTCTACACTTAGGCAAGAAAAATCAAATGTACAGCTACAGATTAGATGAAACGTACAGATTAGCAGTAACTATGAAAGGGACCTTGGAGGACAGTAATATGAGCCAGTAATGTGCAGCAGCAGCCAAAAAAGCCAACACAATCATAGGTTGCATTAACAGAGGGATAGAATCAAGATCACATGAAATACTAGTACTGCTTTATAAAGTGAGAACAATTAGCCAGTGGAACGGCTGGCCTTCAGAGATTGTGGGTACTCCATCACTGGAGGCTAGACAGCCATTCTCCTGCTTGAGCATGGGTTGGACTAGAAGATCTCTAAGGTTCCTTCCAATTCTGTTATTCTGTTATTTATCTATATTATTGTTTCACATATTCAGTGACTTAGCCCCAGGAATGAAATCCTTAACCATTTCAAGGAATCCAGAAGCCTTAGTTCCCCTCTGTTGCATTCCTGTTCCAATAGATCTCATTTTCCTTGCCAGAGACCCAGCATTACTAGACACACACAAAGACTCAGCCAAGATGTTTTATTTTGGCACCAAGGCATTTTTTTTTAGGGCAGCCACCCTAGGAGGTGGCTATGAAAAGAGAGAAAGAAGTGACATAGAAAGCTTAACCCCCCGAGGCAGGATGGAAACTTAAGGCAGAAATACTGGACGCCTCTTCCCCTCCAGTGGTTTGATTAGAGAGCTGTTCAGAGGATGATGGAATTCTCTGCAATTTGGGGTTGTGGAAACCATTTCAAACCCCATAGGGTCCTCAGAACAGGCACTGTCAATTTAATATGAAGTGTATGACAGACGTGGTCAAGCAAAGGTTTGAAGCAGCAAGGCATGTTGGGATTGCCAGCAGCAACAATAGATGGGATATCCACTGCAGAACTAACCCAGTTAGTTCCAATCCCAGGAAACATGATGTACAACTAAGATTTCTTGCATGGAAGATTGCATGTGATGAGAGTCACAGAGAGCATTGGGCCCAAGATCAAAACAAAACGTCTCCGCAGAAACAAACCATGATGAGATGATTGAAACAAACCATGATGAGATGATTGCAGAAAACCATGATGAGATGATTCCAGCAGAACAATATCTCCAGAGGATAATGGTGAGAAGGGATTGACATCAGCACAGGATGATGAAATGGGGCACATCCAATCAAGCAGGAGTCTCTATGAACAGACCATGATTCTGTTTGTCCACAGAGAAGCGGAAGATGATGGGGAGACGTCAGGCATACCAAGGTGACTGATTTTGCATGATTTTGACTGACATCCAGGATACTAGGAAAGGTTGGTAAGAGTCATGATGATCAAAGGCATTGCTGATATCCTTCAGGTGGTAGCAAGAGCTCCTCGCAGTGACAGAGGAGGGTTTAAGGTTTTACTGGAGTCTGTGCAAGATACAAGAAGTTGTTGGAAGTTGCAGCTAGGACTCCACGGCAGCTGATGTGGGAACTATAAACACCTCCAGGCAGGTCGTTAAGTACCCCTGTGCTCTGGAAAGAAGAAGAAAATTGAGATTAGAAGAGGCTTTAATAAACTATTTTCCAGGCTTGGCAACTTTTAAGTTATGTGGATTTCAAATCCCAAAATTCTCCAGTCAGCAGTTGTCGAGCTCGAAAAACACAGGCTTAATATATTCTTCTTACATCTCACCCTATCCTCCCTTGCAAACTAGACCTTCACTTAGTCTTGTAACTGAAAGGTATCATAAATTGATTCCTTCACCCCATAAGTCCTTCAAGCTCAATATTCTGTTTCCAACACTGCATAAACATAGCGGCAATTCGCTGTTGCTGTCTTCAGTATTTTGAGTTTGAAGATTCATTGCTAATTCATTCCTGCCCCGGGAACGAATTAGCCCCACCACCACTGTTTTCTTTGATTGACAAGCTCTCCACTACTGAACAAAAGAAAGAGGGCAGAAATCAGCTGCTACCACCACAGGTTTCTTTTCTTTGGAGTTTGAAAATCAAATATAGTTTTTTAGGTTGGCGCATTGGTGTGCATATTTCCAGTGAGACAGGCCGAGACAAGAAGATCATTTAATTACAATTTATTCAGAACATTTTGATTAAGAGGGAGTCCTCTCATTCAAAGAGGGAACCCAGATCCATAGCTTATATTCTGTTTTATAATGAACACATCAAAAAAAAAATGCAAGAGAAAAGTTGACTGGACAGGATGAAAGTAACCCCTTCTTTGCACAAAAAATCAGCTGCATGTAGTCAAACATGTTACAAGCATGTCCATTTAAATGAGGTCTGGTGGCAAAGGGTGAAAAATGTAAGATGTTAATGAGAAAAAAGGTTGTTTGGAGTTCACAAAGAGACAAATCAGATACCAATTAGCATTAACAATTTCCGGACATCCTATTAAATCAAACATGTCCCCATCCTATCCTGACCTGGGGAATTTATCTTTTCAGTTTAGGACTGTTAGAAGCTATAAATCTATCCACACAGCCATAGGATAAAAAGCTTTCCTACATTCCAGTGTGTAATGGCTTGATAAACCCTTATCACAATTTTAAAAGTGAGAAAAGTAAATCAAATTAAAATACAAAATAACTGTGTTGGTTAATAAGTATAACAATACAACAAAGTCCATTATGGTTTTTTTTTAAGAATAGAGTTCTTTATTGGCCAAGTGTAATTGGACACACAAGGAATTTGTCTTGGTGCATATGCTCTTGGAGTACATGTTGGTACCACAAAGTCCATGGTGTGACCCTCAAGTTCCTGGAGACTAAACATGGGGTGTAAAATACCTGCCCTACTACAAAGCCAAGCCCTTTCCTGCAAGGGTTAGCAAAGCTATCTTACCATGAGAATTCTTCTGTCAATGAGTCGACACAAGTTGTTCCGACTCCCACCAGCTATGATGTAGTCAGTGCCAAGGAAGTGGCAAGTATATAACTGAGGGGAAAGCAAGAGAAAGTCCCTTCATTAAACCAATCAAAAAAGAACCCTATTATCATTTTTTTTTGCCAAGAATGATCAGCTTTCAGTTGGCAGATGTGCACCGTTAAAATGACACTAAGACAGACAATCTGTATAAGTGAACAAGACTACATGTTGGAGCTACAGACAGAGAGACTATAACTGTTGAAATCACCGCAAATAAAACTGAGGCATTCTCACTTTTACTCCCCCATTCCTGGAAAAGAGTTTTCTTGCAAATATCTCCAACCCCCTCGATATTGCAGGACTGAGAACCAGCAGCAGAAAATACAGTCCCACACCAAGTCTACCCAAAGTCTATTGAAAGATTATGGTATGAAACAGTTGTGGTGATCCCAGTGGTTTATCAACATGCTGGGTGCTATATTCAAAAATCTTGTTGGCAGCTGTGATTTCACGTTGTTGGGCATACTACATTCATAAAACAGCAGTCTGGTCTGGTTTGTTTTTCACTGGAAGAGAAAAATTGATTGGACAGTGACCATTTATCGTTCCTCATTTCTCCAGGAAAATAAGGTCAGTATGGAAAGCCATTAAGCCACTATTCCCATTACAAGAGCTACAAGGGCTGCTGAAGTCCAAAAACCAGGAGAAAGGATAAGAGGACAGCTCCTTTCAAAGAGGAAATGGGCTACGAGAGTTCCAAATTCAGAGCACTTTCTCTTGCACCACAGCTGAGCCAAAATGAACAGTCTTGTTGAAGAAAGGTGATCACAGGGTTGGAGAAGTTTAAGGTGGAAATATTAAATCCAAGTGGATTTTGCAGTGAGAAGATAAGAGAAGGGGTTTCATGTGTCTTTTAATTTGGTGGTTTGGTAGCTATTTTCAGAAAGGAGCCCTATTGAAAACTGCATGATGGGCTAATTTCACTCTTCTCCATGCTGGTTAGAGTTTACGCGAAATGATCCAACACTTCTAGAGGACACCAGGCTTTGGGAAATGTTGGCTTTGTCTGAGTTTTGGGAATAATGAGAAATAGTTCTTCAACCTGTGAGTGACCCCGAAAATCTTCTGGAATGTCCATTATCTTGCCACATGTTTCAGCATCCCAAATCTAGGGTAGAGGCAAAAATAATAATATTTATTTGTATTTTACTGGCTGGTTCCTAGACTGTATTTCCAGATTTTTATGCTACGGTTTCTCAGAAACATTTTGTGGATGGAGGCTCGTTCTCTGCATTTGTGGGTTGGTTTCCAAACGTTTCTTTACCAGGCTAAGTAACATCTGCAGTGGAATTTAGGGGATGTCAGTGTCCGTGTTCTTCTGTTTATAAGGGCTTCAGGTGTGGTCAGTAGGTCTTGTGATGGGGAGGTCACATCAGGTGAGAGTCATGTCAAGTAAAGGTCTTATGATGGGTCAGGTATGGGTCACCTCAAGTGAAACATTTGGAAACCAACCCACAAGCTCGGAGAATGAACCTTCACCCTCATCCTTCACCTGAGCTACCTATAGTCACCCCTACTGCAAATCTGTTTACCTGTTTACCAATAATGCTAAGCAATAAATCATGTCTGACAAAGCAAAATGGCAGGTTTTCACATCTCACCAATCTTAGTGTGATATCTAAATTCAATGAATGTATTTCTCATTCATGAGTTTTATAGGGCTTATAGAATTACCTGAAGTGTGTATATAAATATATGACACATCTGTTGTTTAACGGAACGTTTGAATGATTCATATTATTTCACATCTCATTTATCTCAAGCATTAGAGATAAACTGGAGCTTCTGCACATATATTTTACTATATAATGCAACAATAGAAAAATGATCTGGGAGCATTCCCTGCAAATTTGTTTCACTCTGCACAAGGAAATATACTCTATCCTCCCAAATTTTATAGATGAAAATAGAAATTTGGCCTATTTTCAAATGAATACCTCAAAACAATAATCAATGCAGAATTGCAAATGACATTACACAACAATAACAAGACTGCACTTTCCTCATGTCTATTTTTACGTAGTATTTCATCCAGAATTATAGATTTGATAAAGCTGTTATAAATGAGAAAGGCACAGTTTGATTTCTCTATAATATTTGAAAGTCAACACATATTTGCAGTAACTTTTGCACTGAGCACTATTTTTTTTCCAGGAGTCCTCAACTTATGACCACAATTGGGACCAAAATTTCCATTGCTGAGTAAGGTGGTTGTTGAGTTGTGCCTGATTTTACAACCTTTTTTGCCGGAGTTGTTAAGCGAATCACCAAAGTTGTTAAATGAATCATGCAGTCATTAAGCAAATCAGACTTCCCTCATTGATCTAGCTTGTTGGAAATTGACTGGGAAGGTTTCAAAAAGCAATCAAGTGATCCCAGGATATTGCAACCTTAATAAATACATGCCTGTTGATCACTGATTTATCGCACTTGTGCACAATAGGTACATAGAAATAAACATTACATACCATTCAAAAGAGACAATCAAAAAACCAAAACGACCAAAACGTTTCCCCATCAACAGTCCACACCCAGGTTAATACCAAGATAAGAGAGCCATGGTAGTACAGTGGTTAAATGCAGTATTACAGGCTCATTCTGACTGCCAGCAGTTCGATTCCCACCAGCTCAAGGTTGACTCAGCCTTCCATCCTTCCGAGGTGGATAAAATAGTGACCCAGATTATTGGGGGTAATATGCTGACTCTGTAAACCACTTAGAGAGGACTGTAAATCACTGTGAAGTGGTATATAAGCCTAAGTGCTATTGTTATTGCTATTAATAGTAGACCAAGAATCAAGAAGTAAACAATACCCCAATCACGGAATTACAAACTCAGACAAACAATCTAACAATCTAATTGAAGAACCATCAAGACTACTCCCTTAAACACTGATAGGGCAAGCTACTGGTAGATAAACAGAGATCAAACCAGTACCCTCTAGCACTGATGACGTTACCTAGTTTGGTAATGAAACATCTGCAAGAAAACAACCAAGTTCAGAGAACACCAAGGACCCCACAATCCAACCCTGAGCTACAAATATTCTCTTCTATTGGTAGATCATGGTTCTGTGTCAAAGGAACCAAATCCAAATGATCTTCAAAACCTCTAGATCAGCTTTGGAGCTTCAGAGGTGTCTCTTCATCACTCTTACCTGCAGGGTGTTATGCCGTCTCCAGGATCCCGTCAAAATCTGTGAGCCTGTTTTGTCTATTGACAGAGCATCCCCACAAATGTGGGGCCCAGAGATACGCCTGTGAGAAGGGCAGAGCAAAGGTGGGGAAAATGTAAGAACAGAAGCTACCGAAGAAAAAACAATAGGTTAGAGGAAGAAAGAAAAAAAGGAGAAATGGAAGAGGGAAGTGGGTGGAGAAGGGCCCAAAGAGTGAAGTAAGGGTGCTGAATGGAGAAGTAGGGGAGATATTTAGGCATACCGTTGAGAATGTGGAAATTGTGTGTTCCAAAACTAGAAGGAGAAAAAGCGGAAAAAAATGTTGTTAGATAACTTCACACCCTCCAAGGCCCACTTCATAACATTTCCCTTGCCTGATCTATTGCCTATGGCAGTATCCCCCAACCTTTCGGGCGCTAAGGACCGGTTCTGTGGAGAGAGGTTTTCTGTGGACCTGAGGGGGCGTGGTTTTGTGTGTTGCCTGCATCTCACAGATGGGACTTTGCTTGTTTGCATGGACCTGGCATGCTGCGGCCAGGTGCTAGTCCATGGCCTGGGAGTTGGATACCCCTGTTCTATGGAACGATCAATGGCGCCTATGATTCCGGGATGCATTTTAAGGTATGTTTCCCAAAGCCCAAAACTCCCTGTGGCCTACAGAGATCTTCCTACCAAGATGGCAAAGCTAAACCTTACAGCTAAATTACCTATTTTGGACAGCATGATTAAAATATTAAAAACCCCACTGCTTTCTTTTAATAGTGTTAGAAGCCACCTGACCAATTCAAATCCTACCCTCCAAATGGCAGAAAAATCCAGCCTCATTCCCTCCAGAGATGGCACCACATTGCTACCCATCTGTCTGTAGTCTGCACCTGATGCCATTCGAAGATCAAATTTAAAAAAAAAAGATTTTAAAGATTCCAAAAGGTTGCACACCCATAGTCCACACTAGTGGTGGGTTGCTCCCAGTTCAGTCCGGTTCTATACAACCAGTAGTAAAACTGGCGGAGCTCTGTCCACCTGCCACAACATCATCATGGGTGATCTGCGCATGCACAGAAGCTTCTGTGCATGCGCTCCTGCACTCCCGTTGCAAACTGGTAGTAAAGGTAAGTAGGACCCACTCCTGGTCCACACCTTTGAACAATTTAAACATGGACAGGGTAGCGGGAACCTAACCTTTTCCTTCAGGTCTTTTTTTTTTTAAATCCCCCCATTCTTCCCCCCATTATAGAGAAAAGTGAATTGTTTTTAAAAAGAGGCTGGGGGTCGAGGTGGCGACATTAAAAGCTGTGGTCACACTGTGGTTAGAATGCAGTATTGCAGGCTAAATCTGCTGACTGCCAGGAGTTTGATCCTGACTAGCTCAAGGTTGATTCAGCCTCCTATCTTTCTGAGGTTGATAAAATGAAGACCTGGATTGTTGGGGGCAATATGCTGACTCTATAAATGGCTTAGAGAGGGCTGAAGACCACTATGAAATGGTATATAAGTGCTATTGTTATTGCTATTGCTATTAAGCTCCACCCCCCAATCTTCCTATTTTGAATCAAACCACCCTGGGTTCACACGAATGAAGGCGGAGCAGCACCAATGGGCATTATGCATGTTTTATAGGTTCTCCTTGCGTTTGTGCAAAATAGTGGTCAGCCTGGCTGAGGTTTTTGATTGTTCAAACCTGGAACTCTAGAGTAACTGATATTTGCAGGATAAGACACTACCAGCAGCCCCCCTCAAAAATAAAAAAAGCTGGGGTGGATGAAGTGAGAATGATTCCCACGCAGGCTTTCTTTTTAACGTATGTCCTGTAAATACGGAAAAGTATTTTTCATGGGCTATTTTCTGTAGTGGATACTGAAATTTCCATTTGCCAATTATTAATCCCGTAACTGCTCAGCAGCACAACCAATGTTCCAGGTTGAGTCCCAGAGTTTCACCTGCACTGTGTCATCCCATCCTCCAGATATGAAGCGTTCATTGTTTTCTGGGAAGAAGGCCAAAGCATAGACTCGGGACATATGCCCGTCCATCACCGTTGGGGAATTGCTGGAGGAAAAAGATGAGGTAGTCCAGATTAGGAAACCTAAGTTATGCATGCTAATACTACTTTTAACATAAGGCTGTACTAACACAATTTTGCAAATTTGAATGAGCTTGCTCCCTCTCTCCCTTTATCTTCATGTGGCCTATTTAAGGAGGAACGCTGACTGAAGCAATTTGTAGGGAACAACTTTAGTTCACTCTCCTGCACATCTAGATTCTCTGCAAAGTTGCTTCTGGGCTTATTGCCAACCCTAGTAAAATTATGATTACTTTATCTTGGGATTCTTATAGGCTGTTAAGAAAGTTTATTAACAGCCTTTGTTTGAAAAAGACTGAGTTATTTTAGTAAAATAAGTTTTATACAGACTTTGCGTGTACTGTGTTCTTTGGGGTCCGTAGCTGCAGCAGAACAGTATGTCCGAAACTTAACAGCGTACCTGGGCAGAAAATTTTGCAATTTATCCCAGGTCTGAGCATCATACATGTAAATTCCAGGTCCTGCTCCACTTGTGAGAAACCTGGAGCCAGAAGGATTGAAACAGGATGCGAGGGTTTGGCGATCTTCTGTGAGGGTACGCACGCAGGTATGACTGGAGACGTGCCATAGTTTCACTTTCCCGCCAGAATCTGTGGTTGGGAGAGAGCTCAGAGATGTCATGATATTATTCAATTTAGATAAAGAACATTATTTTTCATAAGGCAACAGAAGTCAAAAAGGAGCACAGTTAGGAAGAGCCCCTTTCTCACTTCAACAACTTTGTAAAACATTAAATGTGCCATAGGTTTTCTGTGTCAATGCTTAAGGATGCAGCCACAGTTAGATGATCAAGAGAGGTACAAATGGCAGTGCTAAATAGCTCCATTCACGTATCAAACTACACCAAATAACAAGGTAACAGAATTGAAAGGGACCTTGAACCTAGTCCAACCTCCTACTCAGGCAGGAAACCTTATACCATTTCAGACAAATGGTTGTCCAATCTCTTCTTAAAAACTTCCAGTGTTGGAGCACCCACAACTTCTAGAGGCAAGTAGTTCTACTGTTTGATTGTTCTAACTGTCAGGAAATTTCTCCTTAGTGCTAAGTTGCTTCTTTCCTTGATTAGTTTCCATCCATTGCTTCTCGTCCTGCTTTCAGGTGCTTTGGAGAATAGGTTGACTCCCTCTTCTTTGTGGCAACCCCTTTGATATTGGAACACTGTTGTCATGTCACTCATAGTCCTTCTTTTCAGTAAATTTAACATTTATTTAATAAACATTTAATTTATTATGAAGGCTTAATATTATTCATAGCCTTGCATACTCCAAACAAAAAGAAATGAATAATGGGTGTCAATTCATCATATCAGAAAAGTATTACTCACAGGTGGTAAGTATGACATCTCCATTGTGGGCAGGTCCACGGGGCATAAAGTGCAGTGAGGTGGTGGGAAGTCCTAGGGATGTTGTGTCATTATCAGCAAGAATGTGATGAAGTGATCCATCATTGACAGAATAAACCTTAAGCACAGGAGAGGAGACAAAGGAATATAAGCACTAAACCTTGAGGACAGGAGAAAATAAACTGAGCTCAGGAGGGAAGAGATATCAGGATGACAGGAGGTTAACAATTTATAAGAAATGGCTAATATTCCATTAAGCAAAAACCATACCATAGAAATCCAAGGGAATGTAGGTGTTTCCCATGGAAAATATCATGAAACTATGTTTTATAAAATTGCAATTTTGGAGCTGAAACTGATAATATGGCACAGAACAATTCTTTGAATATCACTACGGTTACACTTCTGTAGAATGGATTCAGTGTACACCATATACTTTGCAAATTTCTGAAGGCATACCAGTACCCCCATTCAACCCTCACCATCAAGGAAACAAATTTGTCTGGGATCCTGGAGAATAATTGTAACGTCAATAATGTCCAGGTTTAATAGCATTTTATGTGTCTGTGTGTCAGTGGTGAAATCCAAATTTTTTAACTGCCCGTTCTGTGGGCGTGGCTTGGTGAGCGTGGCTTGGTGGGCGTGGCAGGGGAAGGATACTGCAAAATCCCCATTCCCTCCCCACTCCTGGGGGAAGGA